>LPNX010113788.1:288315-588585 GCA_001517045.1 Pseudotsuga menziesii
CCATTGGTTGATTATTCACTTGAGTAATCCT
Source organism: Pseudotsuga menziesii (assembly GCA_001517045.1). Taxonomy (NCBI): domain Eukaryota; kingdom Viridiplantae; phylum Streptophyta; class Pinopsida; order Pinales; family Pinaceae; genus Pseudotsuga; species Pseudotsuga menziesii. The sequence continues at coordinate 288,347 of LPNX010113788.1, forward strand.
TGAGAATGTTCAGATACAGATATTACATTTGTATCAGAGCGAATATGATTTCGACTTGTGGCCAAAATTGTCAAGGTTTCCTTGAATTTAGGTCTTTGACCTCACAATGGCTTTTAGCCATCCATATTCAGAGTTTCTTTGGCAAAAATTGGCCTTGGTCGTTCGAATTCCATTGAAGAAGTATTGATTCCACTCAAAACATGAAGTAGAGACCAAGAGGGAAAAGGGGAAAAGTAAAAAAACAAAAAAGAAAAAGAATTATTCGCAAGAGAAAGAAAAAAAACAGGGAAAAAGTTAAAGAATATAATTCATAAATCCACACATGGTTTTATGCCCATGCTTTTACTTACAATATTTAAATTATAAACCAGTTTTATAAAGTATGCTTTAAGGACAAAGCATCATGAACATAAAGGAAATGTTACACACACACACACAACATAGTAAGATATATAAATATATATAAACATTAAATATCAATATTAATGTAAATAATTAATAAATAATAAATAAAATGATTAATTAATTAATTAGAAAAAAAGTAAAGAGATGTACCCTTTCGTTTGAAAAGGCACGATAAGGCTTATATAAAGCCCTACCAATGTAATTGTAAATCATCATAATTCATTTTCAATATTTATTTTATCTTTTCAATATGGAGTTTTTTGCGCAATTTTATAAAAAAGATAACAAAATTACATTCTGCAGAAGGTCTTCAGACACAGGGGGTTTCACTTGTTGACCAATATCATAACACGTGAGTTCATATTGCGAGTTTTAAAATTTTAAAAAACTAGGACAATATATTGCAAGTATTGGGGGTGGATGAGGGGTTTGGGGTGGGGGGGTAAGGGGATTTATAAGGATTAGGGTATAAAAAGGGGTGTGGGGGCGGTTTTATGTTTGGAGGGGGTTTCAAGAAAAGGAGTTTGGGTCAATATATATAGGAAATAAGGGTATTCTTTAATATCCCATGATCGCACGTGTTATATGAGAGGTTCACTAAGTGAATCCCTCATGTCTTTAGACCTTTCCTTTTCTTGCTTTGTAGATGTTTAGCTGTTTGTTACAAAACTGCATCTAAAGTCAGATGAATTATACCAAGTATGTTCCAAAAAAGAAAGTGTTGGTTATCCATCTGTACAGTTCCATACCGAGATTCACAAATTAGAGCCAAGTATATACCACAAAGCATGATCATCTCATTGTATTTCTTCCTTCATGTTCTCCAAGAACATTGCTTATGTTGATATTGCCATTCCGTCTATGAAAGGTTTGTGGTAATATTAAAAAAAGGTTATGTTCTGATGTTCTGTTATTAGCCATTGTCCATGTAGGATGTTTAACCCTTTCTTGGAGAGTTGGTTTGCACTCGCGTTCCTTTCCCCGTAAACATGGTCACAAAAAAAGGCATCGAAACCTTCCATTTGTCGCATAATTTCCTCTAAAATTACTAGAAGATAGACATTTTGGAAGCTTTGAACTTTGTTTATCCAGTTTACAACATTCATAGAGTCCCCAAAAATCTGAAGAGTTTTGCAGTTTTTTTAAAGCAAAACAAATTAAAATCTTGAATTTGGAATTTTATTTTCCATCATGAACCACATGATAAACTTTGTTTTAGTTGGCCATTTTTCTTTCCAAACGCTTTTCCACCACCATTTGTCTTCACTTGTATGTGCGGCTGAAGTTAGTTGTTTGTAGCCCAATTTTGGGGTGTAGAGTCCATTTTCTGCCATAACCCACATAATTTTGTCTCGAGTGTTTGTGAGACAGACATTTGCAGTTCTTAGAGGATATAAGAAATCGTTCCATTCTTTTTCTTGTTGCTCAGGGATGCATAGCATATTGACACTTTTCTATCCTTGCTACCATCGAGAAGACAAGCATGGATTGACTATTTGGTTTAAGTGTATGATGCCTTGTAGTTGCAGAGTGTTCATTAATTCTTGGGAAATAATATGGTGGTTTTGATTTCCAACCTAGGGATCCGTTCCTATTCGGAGTTGTTCTTCATTCCCAATTTCCATGCAAGGCCTTCCTCTATGAGCAGAATATAGGAAAGAGCAACTTTCCAGATCTTTGAGATCCCCCGTCTTCCCCTATTGAGGCTTCTTATCCAGTTGATTATTGTGTTTGGATAAATGTATTTACTTTTGACTACTTCAGTCGAGAGATTGCTGGTAGCAAGAAGCCTCCAACCTGATTTTGCTGCTAGTGATTTCGTGAAGAGATTTATGTTTTTAATTCCCCACCACCCCAATGCGTTTGATTGGGCAAGTTTGTCCCATTTAATCTAGGTGGTGACTGTATCTTTATATTTTCCTGACCGAAGAAATTTGAAGCGAATTTTCCTGCCCTTATCCAAAGTGCTTTTTGGAATCCAAGCAAGGGATGTCCAATACACTGGGATGTCTTCCAGAATTGATTTTATCAGTACCATCCTTCTTGCTTTGGAGAGCCATCTATGGCACCACACATTTATCCTCCTTTTTTTTCAAATTTTGTTAGTAGCCAAGTCTAGTCCTCCTTTTTATAGTGATTTAGTTTAAGCTTCAAACCAAGATATTTTAATCCTTCATCTAGCAATTTTAATTCAAATGGGAAAAGAGTGGAATACCTTTGAATTTCGATTTCTTCCATGTTGAAAGTTGTAAGAGTTGATTTTTGAGGATTGACAACCATTCCAGTTGTTGTCCCAAATAGATCTAGTATTTCTACTAGTTTTTCTGCATCTCTTGTTGTTCCATCGCAGAAAATGAGGATGTCGTCTACAAATAATAGATGGGTGATTTTGAGGGTATTTGAGATGTCAATGTCGGTGAATGATCCTTGTCTTTTTGCTTCCATGAGTGCTCTTTTGAGACCTTCTTCCACCAATAAGAAAAGTAGTAGCGAAAGGTGGCACCCTTGTCGTATTCCCCTTTCTGTTGCAAAAAAGGGGATGCTGAGTTATTGATTAGGACCGTGTAAGAGACCGAAGTGATGCAACTCATCACCCATTTAATGAAAGGGTATTCAAACCCAAGATGCATCATGAGCAATCTGAGATAAAGCCAACCAACTCGATCAAAATCTTTGGAGAGATCAATTTTGATTACAACTCCTTTTAGCTTCCTGGTTTTTATGGAGTGTAACCCTTCCTGAGCAACACTGATGGCCTCATGGATCTGTCTTCCTTCCAGGAGGCCAAAATGTTTGGTAGAGATTACTTTTGTAAAAATATATTTTAGCCTTTGAGCTATTATTTTTGCTATTAACTTGTAGGTAATGTTGCATAGTGAAATTGGCATGAATTCCTCTAGGAGGCTGGGATGGTCAGATTTAGGAATAAGGGCTATGAAGGTTGAGTCATGAGGTAAAGCCTCCATTGTAAGTTGGTTCAATAGTACCCCAATGAATAATATAAAATATTTTTTTGAGTCTTCCTACGTGAAGTCAGCCCAGACAATTTAGTGGGGCCGACTTAATTAGGGTAAAAGTAAAAAGTGTATAAATAGAGGAGTTGTGCTATCCTTGATAGGTAAGATGGTATCCTTGGCACAACTTGCAAGGAAATTTAACATTCTTCTTCTCTTTCCTACCCCCCTTAGTGTTATTTGTGGGTTTTTGTTTATTTTGTTTCCCCTCACCCTTCTTCCCTTTATTCTTTTTCCCATCGGATGTTGATTGCCCTTTTGGGAAGACTATGCAGAATAGACATTAACACTTGTGAGTGTAAGCCTTGCTTGCCTCCGCTACAGGCTGATTCACTAACAACTCATGGAGTTGTTTATCTAGTGATTCTATAGTGGGAGTGCTTACTGAACCAACCACACCATCGACATGGGGTCCAAGGTTGGGTTTCTCAAGGTCATTAGTAGACCTCAACGTTGTAGGGATAAATTCATAAAGAATCTCAGACTAAGCGTAGATCCGATCTAGCTGCTAGGACCTAAGAATTGCTTCTTCCTACTTGTTAACTCTCCATGTGGACACGTCCTTTGAAATATAAGGCAGTAAATATTTCAAGAACCACTCCAACAAGAACTTGGGAGGAATGTTGGATTTAATAAGCCTCTTTCTCCTTCGCCACTCCTAAATATGATCAAATATATGCATGGCCTTATTTTATCGAAAAGTTGACAACAATTCTATACCGGGATCATACTGGACAAGAAGTTGAAAATGATTCAGAAACACGGTTTCTAAGTCAAGAAATCTATCATACGTGGCCGATGAGAGATCGATGTACCACTTAGCTGCTACATTATTTTAACGTTCTTTGAAATAGCCTCAAACTAACAGAGTCATCGTTTAGTGAGTTGGAAGAACACCATAGGTGAAATGTGGTGATATGAGCACCTAGATCCTCACCAGTTTTCCCTTCAAACTTTGGAATGCCCGAGGGAAATTTGATGGGGACAGGTGGTCATTCCACATTATGGTGCATGGGGTCGTTCATTAGTTTAGACAAATATGGAAAGTTTAAAGTTATTGGGAAAGGAAGTTTTGGCCTAGCCAAGTTTTGGTATTGAGGAGTCTGGGGTGAGGAAGTACCTGCCCTAGGGATCCCAAAAGAAAATATCGTGTTTCCCCCAGCCATAGTTTGTGATGTAGTAGCACTATTCAGAAACAGGTTCCACTTGAACGCCAAAGGATTACTGACTTGTGGTGTGTGATAGGTTGTTTGGCTTGTTCCAGTCAAAACTAAAGTTTGAAAAGTAGGAGCAGAGATCCCTCCACTGAACAATGAAAAGGGAGAGCTCCCAAATGGAGCAGTCAAAACCTGACTAGAGGTAAGAAAATTAAAACCAGTAAAGGTGTTTTGGTTCCCAAATGACACACTAACATAAGTAGGTGACGGAACTACATAAGGTGTGGATGGAGTAATGTGTCCTCTGTTCCACGGAAATCCCTGGACAAAAGAAGTGGACCCACTTAGACCACTTTGAGTGTTTTGAATGAAAGAAGAAGAAGTATAAGGTGTAATGGGTATCCCAGTAACCACCCAACTAGACTGATCTAAAACATTAGAAGGTGTTGAGGGATTGACCACTCGAGCACTTGGAGAAAGAGGTGCATTAGATGCACTAGGTCTTGGAGCACTCACCAGGGGAGGAGAGACTCCGCCAACCATCATGGCTGAAGTAGGGGTAGACATGTGTTCTCCTATACTAGACACATCTATACTCAAAGAAACAACAGACACAGGTGAACTGAAAGGACGAAATTGGACTATTACATGCTCATTTAAATCAGTTAGAGGTGTATTGTAATTTCTTGCAAACTCGTTATCTTGGAGATATTCTAGATATACTAGAGGGATTATTTCCTGAGTAAGTCTAAGTTCTGATTCACTTGGAACTTCGGTAACACTTGTTGGTTCAAAAGAACCGTGTGTGTCAAGTCTCCACCTTTGAGGTGGCGGTGGAGGCTCCATTGTTAAAGATGGAGGAAGGGTTTGCAACCTTCTAGACCTACAGAGAGGATGGTCCTCCACAGCTAAAGATATAGATCACACACCTAAAAGTTCAAACTAAAACACAAACAAACCAAAGAGCACACTAAAAAATATCCTACGTCACACAAGCCCAAGCAGGATAGAGATACACCTTCCAATGGAAAGTCTTGGATGATTAGGTTCTAGATCCAACCAGTGAAGATTGCAGAGTAGTTACTTGGCGTCTCATGATGTTTTTCTGGGTGCAAATGTTGGAATCACCCAACCTCCCTCCCAAATTATCAATCGAGGTTACCTTCCAAGTCTTCCCTAGGAGCACTGGAAATAACCTTCTAATGCCACCCGGTTAAGATTCGAAGGTCTCGAAACTAAGGCTACCAAATTTACAACGAGGGTTCGGTGGAATAGTCGTTGGCTTGACTGATGTGCATGGGTAGGGTATCTAAGCCCAAAATTCTAACAATATCGACCCCTCACGGGGCCCAAGAAGTGGTATTGAAAGAACCCCCGTACTCATAACAATCCTAGTATACGTTCGAACGAGGTATTGGAGGGTTATCTCCGCAACCAAGCTCTCATGTGACCTCGTGCTTGACTCTTGTGTTAGAGGAGATTTACGGATGATCCCTTGTAAAGTTGGATTTACCTAAAGATTGACCACTTATATGTTTGAAATCAAAGCGCTCTTGGATAGTTAAAATTTCCTAATCCAAGAACCTAGCCTAAGCTAGTTGATGATCGAACCTATAAAAAGAAAGATTACTAATAAATTTTATATTAAGAATTATTTTTAAGGCTTTATTACTCAAAGGTGGCGAAGTGAGACTTAATGATGTTTTTTCCTCAACATGTGAAAGAAAATGTGAGGCAAAATTTTTAAAATAAATGCTAACAACAATGCTCTTTTTCCTTTTTTTTATGAAACAAAATGAAACTTTTTAAACAACTTTGAAAAACATAAGACTTTTATATTTTTGGTTTTCTGAAAATAATGGAAAAACAACTAATCCAAAGAGCCTAGACTAGGGCTAACTATGCAACGAAGACTCCCTTTTTGTTTTTCTTTTTAAAAAAACTCAAAATTTTGATGCAAATTGAATGCAACTAAGTAAGTTAAGTAAAATGAACATGTATAAATGCAAGTGGTAACATTCAGATCTTAAAAGTAAAAATCTTTGACAAGTAAAGCAAAGATGACTCAAACCCTAAATGGACTGAACTACCCACTTCAAGAGGAAAGTAGATCAAAACTTGGTAAAAGTGACAGAACTAGACAACTACCAAAGCAATCAAAAGTAGACCAGTGTACTAGAAGGATTGACAGAGACCATCAACCTACAGACACACAAGCACTTGAACCAACAGAGCCAAGAAGGAAGATCTAAACCAATCACAAAAAGACATTCAGAACTAACTCACCCAAAGAGATACTTAAATCACAAGTGGAAGTGAAAATCATTTACTAACAACACAACAAAATCCTAGAGAAGAAACCCTAGAGGAACCCAAGGAGTAAAAATGCAAAAAACAGGGGAAACCCTATCAGTCTAACCTAACCCTACGAGAAACCGCTACTGTTACTTAAATAGGTCACGAATGAACCGTGAGTGTATATACAGTCAACCCACGATTACAAACAGGAAACCATGACTGTATGTACAAACAACCCGCGATTACTACCAAAATTTTTCAAATGAAAAAATAATGGCTAAGGGATCCTAAGCACCAAACACTGTGGACCGAAAGAAAAATATAGGAAAGACACTTACAAAAACAAAAAGAAAAAACTAGACAGGGAAACTCTATGGAATAGACCCAAAACAAGCTAGACTCCCCAGCGGAGTCGCTAGTTCTGTTCTTTAGGAAAAATCTACCTTATGACCTAAGGGTATGGGGTCACCAACATACAGATATTAAACTTACAAACATACAACTATCTAGATATTTGAGAGAGAAATAGGGCATAAATCATATGCTTCTTATTTATGAAGACTGGTCCTAGCTTTAAACCTTCACTCCAAATGCTCCAGAAGCTTTATGATGATCAACACCTGCAAAAGAGATAGATACCTTCCTACAAAGATCTTAGATGTTATATAAATATGGATGAAACATTATAATTTCAAGAAGATGACAATATTTTTCATAAATCATAAAATATGAGAACATTGATGCTCCAATTGTGGAAGAAAATATCCCTTTATTGATAAGCAATAGTGAATGATACAACCTCTATCTGAGACAAGCCCTCCTCAGCTGACCAACAACTGAGTTCTCTTGCTCCAATATCCAAAGGTATTCCTCCAGCATAACCTTGCTCTCTTAAGATGCTTCCCCTAACCTCTACCCATTCCCTCTATTTATACTTACTGATCAGGGTGTGTTACGAAGGTTAGGATGGTTAGGGAGGTTGGGGACATTATGATTACGAACCCAACTATCCATGACTAATCATGTTTTTATTTTTAATATTTTGGCTTAATGTAACCGCAGTTATGTGTACTGGTAAGTCGCAAATGGATCGCGACTCCTGTGAAGGAAACCCGCGAATGCATAGTGTGATCATATAATTCGGGTTGCATATACGGCTACCCACGAATGACCCATGACATGTAATGGAAATAGTCACGATTACAAGTTAAGCTCATTAAAAGCATAGGCAAGGCTGGAAGGAACAAAGTGTATCAAGGCATATCTTCATCTATAGGTTTTTGGCAACTTCTATCCATAATTTCCTTTTGTGTACTGACATACTCAGTGTCAGTACTCGGAGGGAGAAGATCCATTTCACAGTATAACACTTTTTGATTCATAGTGAGTTAGTACATCATTATTTATGTTTGGAAGGTACACACTTGTCATAGTGATCTGAAATATTGACTAGGATATGTCATGAGTTGTTTCTTATATATGGAACCTTCTTCATGTCTCTAATAACTTTGCTAAAGAATTGTTATACATCTCGAGTCAATCCTAATGTAATTTGACTATACTTTTTTCAAGCCTCATGCAACTTCACCATAACTAGTTCAAACCTTATGCAACCTCACCATAGCATCGTCATGCCTTAAAAAAAATCCTTAACAAAAAACTTTGCAAGAGAAAGAACACCTTTTACATTTCCAAAACACTCCTTCAAATTTGCAAATAACTCTACCCCAAATCAATGCTTTAGGTAGTTCATTGATTCTATTCCACAAATCAGTTTTCAATAGTTCTTAAGTAGTGCCAACTCAACTATAAAACAAGCTTGAAGTCTGTCCTGAATAAGGTTCCCAACTGCCTTGAAAAGTGTGCTAACATTTCTCTTGACCTTAGTGCTAAGATTAGGAATTACTGCATGAAGCTATGCATCAATCTTTTTAAGTTTGCAATATCAATAGGATGAATATCTCTTCTATAAAATGATCACACAACAATTCTAATTCTGTCATTGAAATGCATGCCTCAAGGTTGTCCTTTCATCAGTCCATAAGGGTGTTTTCCAGGATCTCCTTCATATTTGTCCATTAATCCTAGTACACAAGTAGATATGCATTTGTACATTAGGTGAAGAAATGTTGCCTCATAATCACTGCTTAGTGTAATTAGTCCGATCTCATGTTGCTTTCAATCACAAACATTGCTTTTCATTGAAACCAGTTTGTTGGAAACCTGGAAGTGAAGACTAGCATTATCGACTTCTCCACTTTAATGAATGCTTCTCGAGACTTCAAAATATGTAGACATGCAATTCCTTTTTCACTTTGCATATGTTTTCTTAGTTTATCTTTCTATTATTTTTAAGGCACAAAAATAAGGACATAAGTCCATAGAAGTAATGTACAAGGAAACCCCACATGGAGCAAAACTATCCATAGTATAGTCCATAGTATTTTTTTATCTACTTCTATGAAAAAAATATTTTTTTATAAGCAAATGAAAACAAAACATATGTATCTTTGATTTGTGGATGATGTGTTGTGTAGTGAGTTGGAGCTTTGTTATTTACATGGAGTGAAATATTTGGTTTGGATAGAGTTTCTATGTTTTTTTATCTCTTGTTTTGATCACCTTTTGATCTTCTGCAGGTATGTTGAAGGTGAATCTTAAGTTTGGGGAGGGCTATTTGAATAAGCCACTGAGAATACATTTTGTTTCAACGTGTTTCATCCTGATAGTAAGATTTCTTCATCCTTCTTAGAGATTTGAATTGAAGGTGCATACCTTGATTTTTAGCTCTTTGTTTCATTAATGAACTAACATGCATGTGTAATTTTTTTTTCATTTATTTATGGATGCACTCACCTCATTTCGTAGCCATATAATATCCAAATTTATGAAAAAGATGTTATAATTTTATTCATTTCTTAACGCGTTCTTAACCAATTAAAAGGCACACATGGATGGAAATGCAGATGGATCCAAGTGATGTTGTGGACTTCACAATTTTTATTGGTGAAGAGAATTGTGCCCTTGGCACAATCTAGTGTAAAAAAGGTTGTACATATGATGATATCTGTTGTGAAACTATGGACGATGAAATCATTGATTATCCTTTTGATTTTATTGGCCCAATTGGAATTCCTTTAAATACAAAGCAAGAACAAAAAAGGAAACATACAACAACAAATGTAGGAATTAAGAGGAAAGTAGGAATATTGGTCGTCAAAACATTGCAATCAGAGGTAACGGAAGGAATGCCAATCTCTGAAAATATTGAAGGGAATGTGGAGGAACCTATGAATAAACAACCAAGCGTTGATCATGTGTTTGAGTCAGTGGAACAAATAGTAGCGGTTTATCCTAATGTATTGGCATCTTGGGAAAATAAAGTGAATAGTTTAATGGAAGAGTTTGTCAAGGAGAAGCCATCACTCAAGGTATATTCAGAAAATGGAAAACCTAATATAAAGATCCATTGTGAAATTTGTGGCATTGATTATGGAACGGGGGAAGTATCCTTCGCAACACGAACCGTTCTTAACTTCAAAAACAATCATATGAAAACATGGTCCCATCAACGTCACATTTCAATGTTGGGAATTAATGAAATTCCTTCATGTAATAGAGACAAGTAGACAACAATGGCTAGAGATTAACTTGAGATTGATCAAGCAATCAAACTTCTACATGATTTCAACCAAACACAAGAGCTGAATTTGTTCAAGGTCGTGGAAGAAACACTTGCAAACTATGAGGACAAGAAAAAAGTAAGAGTGAAATGTACACGATGCAATAGATGGTTCTCTTTGGTGCTGACAAGTGGTAACATTGTCAGTTGTCTAAATGAACACATGAAATCAAAGAAGCACACCACTACTACAGATGAGGCTTCACATGATACAATTGTGTTGAGGAGTGGAATAGTTGGGAGACCGAAGAAGCCTACCAATGATAAGTCCCAACAAAGTTTAACTAAGTGCTTGATCCCATCACTACCATTACCATTACACGGGGTTTCTACAAGTTCACAGGCTTCTAGTTCAGGTGTGTTAATTACCCAAGTTTTAATTTAATTTGAATTTGAATTTGAATTTGCAGGTTACTTTATTTGTTATTACTTGTTAGTAGCAGTTAGTAGATCATTTTCCAATGTGTTTTTTCATCTTATTCTAGGACATTTGCCTCCCTCGATATTACTATGTTGGGGGTATTGGGATACCTTTCTTGATAGAAGAGGGGAGAGATTGGAAACAAAGGTTCTAATGGATGAGCAACGTGGTGGAAACTTGTGGACCATAGAGAAACATACCTGGAGAACAGTATGTTATTATGGTATTGAATGCTGTATTAACGGTACATACAAACATGTTCATTGCAAGAGGGTTTCTGAAACATGAATACCTTTTGATTCATTGAAATGCAATTTTTGTAAGTTGATACCTAATTGTGATGGCTTTCAAATGCATTTATATCGTGAATCAGGGAGCCACATCAAAAGACATGGGAGAGATACAAGGAAAAGGAGAAGGTTGGACCATTTGACTCAAGTTGAACTCAACATTGTTGCACAAGATACAAATGCTACACATAGATTAACAATGTGATCTCTTTGATGGGAGAGGGCAGAGGTTGCTACATTGTCTATTAGAACGAGGTCTCTAAGGGAAAAGTTGTTCGAATATGGAGGAAGGAGGGATGTGTTTAGGTTTTGTAAGGATGTGTGTGAGGCTCATAAGCAAGGAAAATTACAAGATAAATATGTAGTTTGGGAATTTATTCAAGGTATATTTCACAACGTAGTTCGTTCAAAGTCAGGGAGAAGGTATAGTGCAACCACTAAACCCATTTATGAGATGATTAAGTTATAAGGAGGTCCTAGATTACATAGCTTTATTAGCTTGAATCTGGATGTCTCTTTGATATCTATGGCGTTAAGGCAAGTTAGAAAATCATTGACATATATACCAGGGGATTAGGAGTATATTTTTGAGGCAATCAGAAAATTTTATGTGTCCTATAAACACAAACATGGTATAGAGGGTCCAATTCCCGTATTCCTTGCTGAAGATGAAACTGTTGTGAAAAAATATGTCATGTGGGTAGAAAAAAGTGATACATTGGTGGGTTTTTGTGGTAAGAAAGAAGAACATAAGTGCCAATCACATTTCTTGGTGACAGTTGGTGAGGGCGTTGTAGGTTATGATATTATCACATATGCCTTCAAGAATTGTGTGATTGGCCATTATGCATGTGTGATTATTACAAAACCTTTACATGAGAAGATTCCTCATTCGGTTGTGGTTGTTCATCCAACGTGCAACAGGTTTGATGCAATTTTTGTCCATCGCCAGTGGGAAAAAATAGAATACCTATGGAAGAAACACGTGGAACATTTTTTAGGACCTATTATTGGCCATTCCTCAGATGGGGATAGTAGGAAAATAATGCTTATGTTGAAGGATTATTACTCAATGACATGAATGAGATATCAAATACCCTAGGAAGGGTGGAGGCTAACTAGGTTGTATGAATGCTTTAAGGTAATGGGACTTCATGACTAGGATTACATCCATAAGGGAAAAAATCTGGTGAATCCTCTATTTAGTGGTCGACAAGTTTTGATTGTTGGAGAAGAGTTGATTAGTTTTAACCATGTAAGAATGGCTTATAACACTTTTAAAGTGGATGACCACAAGCTTAAAATTGAGGATATAGAGAGGATTGATCGCCAAAAATGGGGTTCAACACAATGCATTGCTTCAAGGAATGTCCAAAGGTGCTTGAAGGAAATGAGAAGTACAAGTGGCAGGACAAAGAAAATATCATGTACAGAGACCTATCTAGCAATCGTTGCTGACTATATTGATATTTGTTTGTCTCCTAGTTTGACTATTTGGGAAAGAGTGCGACATTATTCAAGAGTCCATAATTTATTCACGTTATGGCTATGCTGGATCAGAGAACAAGCAAATACTAATGTCAACATTAATTTAATTAGCAGAGAGGCATATCAAGATGTGAAAATATCTTGCCACTTTGCGGTTTTGTTGATGACATTTTTTCCCGATGAATACTCTAACTTACCATGTGCATTGCACATGACTGAGTAAGATGTATGTGAGAAATTATTTAGCAAATTCGGTGGCATGGTTGGACTGAGAGAGGGCTTATGATTTCACTGACTTACTTCATGCTATTGGAACCCTTAATAGAGTTGTTGAAGAAGAATCGAATCCCCAAGGGTTTCGTTTCAATAGATCTCATAAGAAACAAACAAGTATCTTGAATAAATTGCATCAACAAATAGTATAGGAAGGTGATGTCTTATCACAATATGATTCAATATCCACATATCATAAAATTATAGAAGCTCTCAAGATAGGATTGGAGGATGCACAATGAATTTTACTAGGTCTTTGCATGCAACCAGAAAGACACATAGAATATTCTTGGTGGTTTAAACCATGGATAGTGGATCACAATTATTGAACATTCGAAGCTGTGGATGAAGTAGTTGATAATTCTCCACCGTGTCATTCCACATCTAGATTCCAATCTTCGTCTTTTATGGTACTCAATGATAGTGAATTGAAAACGATGGAAAGTGAGTGGAGGCATGATTTGGAAGGAATTTTATATTTCGTTGATGAAAATGTAAACATAACTACCAAACCAGTGGTGGAGCTTGATGGTAAGGACATGTACAAATCTTGTTTGGTTAGTCAAGTGAATGGAAATTTGACATTATCGAAAGATAGATTGACTAAAGTGAGGAATGGAGTATACTTCAGGAGAGATGAGAGGGCCCTGAAAAGTGGTGTTGCAATTGGTTTTGGAATTGGATCAAATTGTGTGGTGTTATTTGTGAGTGAGTCTATAGTTGTAGATTAACGTACTAGAAGAAAAGGTGTATCTCAAAGTACAAATCATGATGTTTATTGTGGTACTTGGTACATTGGAAGAGTTCAAACAGTAACAAACAAAGATGGTTATAGGGTGTTTGATTTCCATAATGACATTTTTCTATTGGATAGGCCTGAAGGTGTTGAGCTTTAATGTTGTTGGTACAATAGAATAAAGGGGAAATGCATGTACAAGTAGGATTTGACATATCATATATTCATACAACTTGAATTTGTTAGAGAAATGACAAACCTATCATACAATATCGAGAATGACACATACAAGTTAGAATAAAGTGACCACATAATTTTTGAGGATTTCATTAAAAATTTAAATAGGGTGGAATTTTCAAAACATTATAATTTATCTTATCTTTTCACTACTATCTTAGAACTTATTTATAAAGTATTTTTTTTGTATTATCGTTGATTTGTTTGTATCAATTTCATACTCATTTTATACTCGTTGGCTTCAGGTGCGGTGAATGGTTCTGTAATTTCCTCTCCTGCTTAGGCATTGAGGACCAGCCTGCTAACCTATATCATTCCCATAGGTTCAAGTAGGCACTGACAGTCAGGGAACCAGTTGTGGACTGATTCCATATAAGAATATCTAGGGCATCGATTTTATATCATCATTGGGTAGACGGGGGCCACCAGAGCCAAAGGCCACATGCATGCATGACATCTGAGCATTATTTCATGATGCATGCACCTGATTGAGTCTCTAGGCACCTGCATGTGATTCAAGTGCAAATTAGAAGTTAAAGTGACCTAATTAGGTCAAAAGTTAGGTTATTTGCAGTTGGAAGTCATAAAAGAAAGGTAGAGTGAATGGAGAAAGACAATTATATGATTATTGATTTGAGGATTCATATTGGAGAGCTCGATGAGCTAAGTTGGGGTTGAGTGCATGCTCAACTAATTGGTGTATTTCGACATCGAAATCTATCTTCCCTAGTTCATCATCAATTTGGATCATCCAGATTCAACACTACTTCATCATCAGGTTCTATTCAGCAGTTGCTTCGAGAGATTGATTATTCATCGAATTGGAGGGGTTCGCTATCACACCGTGGGCACCTTAGTTGGATACATACGTATTCTCATTCTTCTCTACAGAGGGTAGAACTTCTTTATGTTGCTTCTATTCCTCTTAGAACACCCTCATCACCCTTCCCCTGGAAGAAGGGCCTCTCAGCTTGAGTTTCAATCTAGTTATCAACATTTATCACTATTTGGAGGAGGTCTTTTTGTAGGGGTGACTTCCTAGAGGAGCATACATTCATTGTGGGATATTGAGACACTAATTCTTCTGCATGCTGCTTCCATAACTTCCAAAAGGGCACTATAACCCTATTGCACCTCATATGGGTCTTCATCGGTGGAGTATTTATTATTGAGGAGCATCTATAGCTTTGGTGGAGGGAACACTTACCCGTGGAGGATGATTTGGCTTAATTCCTTATTTCTCCATTACAATTCTTGCATGCGGGGACCATTCTCTTCATCATCAATATATCTACATACTGGTATGTACATGCATTAATTCCTCCTACTTTCTAGCATTTCAGTATTATCTAGGGCACATATCTGCATGCAAATGCATGCGTGGAGAGATCAGGGTTTACTTTCATATTCTATTGAGGCATAAGCCTACTAGCCATCTACAATACAAAAAAAAAATCAGTTTGGGATATTACAGTGGTGTCAGAGCATGTTCCTTGCTAGCTGTGGGCATGCAAAATTATAAATGAATTCAGAATACCCATACAACATTACTTACCAGAGACAAGGGTGTAGAAACATTTATAGAGGAGAAGAGGAGTTAGAGGACATAGAGCTGGGGGACAGAGAGTATCAGTTTGGAAAGGGTAAAGAAACAATGGCCAATGATGATAAAATAGCTTTCAATAGTCTCATATCAGCCATAAAAGAACTCACTAATGGGCAAAAATAAATGATGAGTACCTTCAGGCAAATGCCAGAGAAAAATGGGCCCACCCCACATAGTCCCTTGTTTCCCAATAATGATAGGGGAGTCCACCAGTAGTAGTGGGGATCACTTACATACCCACATGCATATCCATCCCCATATACACAACAAGCCTTCCTGACCTACCATGCCTAAATTCTTAGAAAGTCCAGCTGCAATTCCTCTAGCACAAGTAGAACCAGAATAATCCATGAGTGCCTATCTACGAGAGTATAGATCTTTAGGAGATGAATTTCATTCAACCATGACCTTCACTGACTTCTGGCACTTTAAAAGTAAGAACAAACCCAGAGCTCACAATAGGCCATTCACCCAAAACTATGAGTTATAACGCACCGTAGGGAAACTGACTATCACGACCTTTGAGAGTACCCGGGGTTGCCCAACCTGAAATTGGGTGCAGAAGTTGGATACATACTTCTAGCTCAACCCCATGATTGAGACAACTGCCATTAAATTGGTTTCTTTTCATTTAGATGGAGAAGCCCATGAGTGGTGGTACCATGGGTTAATGACACTGGGTCGTAATACCATCACATCAAACCCATATTTTATAGAGAGGCTCATTAAGAGGTTTGATAGGAAGGACCCCGAGGTACACTTTAGAGAGATGGCACAACTCAATCAGACAGGTAGTGCAGATGCATTTATTTCAGAGTTTTAGAGGATAACAGTGATGGTGATAGATATATCAGAGAGCAGGTTGATTATGTTGTTTACAGAGGCCCTCAATGAATCCTTACGGGGATGGGTCAAGTCCTATAGGCCCACCACCCTAGCACATGCCATCAACCGAACTAGAGATTTGCAGGATGCAGTACCCAAAAATAGGTCTCCTCCCAGAACCAATTTCCCTATTAAAGATAAAGAGAGGAAACCTTTCCATAAATAATGGCCCAAGAAAGAATGGATGGACAATGATACTTGACAGGACCTTAGAAGAAAAAATTTATGTTTCACTTTCCAGGAACCATGGGTACCAGGTCACAGATGTTCAGGAAAGGGAAAGGCTTACTACATAGATGCCTATTCCGACTGTGGGGAGGATGAGGATTATCAAGATCAGGAGCAGGGAGAGACACCAGAGACAGTTGATGAGGGAACACCCTCAGGGGGTACCATTTCTACCATGATAGGGGTTCCTATATTCCACACTCTCTGGATCAGAGGTACTATACATGGCCACAAGGTGGGAGTGTTGATAGATGGTGGGGCATCCCACAACTTTATTAATGTTGCATGGGTTAAAAGAAGAGGCATTCAGACTGAGAGTTTTGATGGGTTTTAAGTAGCTGCAGTAGGTCACACCATGGAGTGCAGTTAGAGGATTCCTAAATTAAAATTAAAACTTGGAAATTATATGGTGATAGAGACATTCTATGTGGTAGATGTACCTGACATGAATGTAGTATTAGGATTTTAGTGGCTGTATTCCATAGGGAAGTATTCCATGAACTACTAGACCATGGAGATGGAGTTCATAGGAGCAAAGGGACAGAAGGTAGTATTGAGAGGGATGAATACCTACCCCCCCACAGTAGTGACATCACACAGGATGGAGGCAGTACTCCGACGGGGAGATATTGAGTGGGAAACAAAATGTTTGGTTACCTTTAAGAAACCACCAGATGAGGCCACACAACATCCATGAGATATAGAGGCCTTACTTGAAAAGCACAAGGCAGTATTCAGAGACCTTCCAGCAAGTTGACCTCCATATAGGGTATTTGAGCACATTATTGAGTTAGAGGAGGGGACTCAAGCAGTTATCACCACTCCTTACAGACATCCCAAGAGGTGCAAGTATGAGATAGAGTGTACAATCAAGGAACTACTCAAGCTAGGGTACATCAAACCTAGCTCCAGTCCATTTGCATCTTCAGTAGTGCTAGTAAAGAAAACTGATGGAACCGTACACATGTGCATTGATTACATGGCAATCAACAAGAAGACCATAAAGAACAGGTATCCCATCCCCAGGATTAATGAGTTGATGGATTAACTACAAGGGGAAAAGTACTTTTCCAAGATTGACCTCTGCTCAGGATACCATCAGATTCGGGTCAAGGAACAGGATGTTCCAAAGGCCTCCTTTTGTTGCCACTACGGACATTATGTGTTTCTATTAATTCCATTCAGGCTCACTAATGCACCAACTACTTTCTAGTCATGCATGAACAATATATTCAAATCATAGTTACGTAAGTATCTTCTGGTATTCTTCAACGACATATTGATATACAATAGAACTTGGGAAGAACATTTGAGACATCTAGATGAAGTACTTGGCATTTTACAGGAGGAGTCACTATATGCCAAAATGTCCAAGTGTGAGTTCGGCATGCAGGAGATGTTATACTTGGGGCATGTGATAGGGGCCAATGGGGTCCACGTGCACCTATAGAATATTTGGGCCATATAGGATTGACCTACACCTAAAAATGTGACAGAACTAAAGGGATTTTTGGGCCTTTGCACCTACTACAGAAGCTATGTTAGTGGATTCTCACAAATGACCACACCCCTCACAGATCTTACTAATAAGGGAGCATTCAGTTGGTCGGAGACAACATGACAGACATTCGAGAAACTAAAAAAGGTAATGAGTTCATGCCCAGTATTAGCTCTACTAGAATTTTCTCAACCCTTTGTGTTAGAATGTGATGCTTCAGGAGAGGGAATTGGGGCAGTTTTGATGCATAACAACCACCCCATTGCTTATGAGAGCAGGAAGATCAAAGACTATGAGCACCACTATTCAATATATGACAAAGAGATGTTAGCCATTCTCCATGCGCTAACCAAGTTTAGGCAGTACTTAGTGGGTGGCAAATTCAAGGTTAAGACAAATCACAATAGCTTGAAATACTTCCGAGAGTAGAAAGAGCTAAATGAGAGGCAACATAAATGAGTAAGCAAAATTCAGGCTTATGAATTCGAGATTGAGTATGTAAAGGGAAAGAACAATGTAGTGGCCGATGCACTTTCCAGACGACCAACTACTTTATCCCTTATGACCATCTGATCAGATTGGAGATCTCATCTTTTGGTTGAGTACTCCAAAGATAAGTTTGCTTACGAGCTATTGGATGGACAGATTTAGGATGACAGGTACCGGGTAATTGATGACATCATATTCTACAAGAACAAAATATTCTTAGTTCCAGATTCTTCCCTCAAGAAGAAGATTTTGCAGGCATAGCATGATTCACCATTAGCAGGGCATCATGCGTTTCTCAATACCTATAGGCATATTAGAGAAATGTTCTCATGGAAGGGCCTCAATAATGATGTGATACAACATGTGAGAGAGTGCAGCTTGTTCCAATAGAACAAAATAAAGCACACCCACCCAGCTGTTTTACTACAACCCTTACCTATTCCCGAGCAGAAGTGGGAGAGCATTTCCATGGACTTCTTTATTGGGATGCCCAAGGTTCAGGGTAGAGACTGCTTGTACGTAGTGGTGGACAGAATGACCAATTTCACTCACTTATTTTACACTCCTTCATATTATTCAACAACACAGGTAGCAGTACTATTTTTCAGAGAGGTAATTAGACTCCACGGGTTACCCAAGACCATTGCTAGTGATAGGGAAAACAAATTCATGGGAGCCTTTTGGCAAGAGATTTTTCGGTTAGTGGAGACCGAGTTAGCCATGAGCACAAGTTATCATCCACAGAGTGATGAGTATACATAGATTGTCAACTAGTGGATTGAGGGATACTTGAGAAATTACGTAGAAGGTCAGCAGAGGACATGGATCAAATGGCTACACTTGGGTGAACATTGTTACAACACCACCCACCATATGATCATTGAGATGACCCCTTTCCAAGATCTGTATCGGTATTATGCTTCTACTTTCATAGACCATATATTTGGGGATAGCAGGGCCCCCAAGGCCAACGAGTGGATTCAGGAGGGTCAATATATCCTCAAGATACTTAGGGAGAACATACAGGCTGCTCATAATCAACATAAGATATATGCGGATAGGCATAGGGTTGAGCACAGTTTTGAGGTAGGAGACTTCATTTATTTATGCCTCCAACCTTACCGACATTCATCTCTTAAAAATAAAAAAGCGGAAAAACTCAAACCTTGCTTATATGGTCCATACAAGATAATCCAGAAGGTTGAAGTCACAACGTATTTCAAGTCTCCAACCTCAAGAAGGAAGTCGGTCAGCAGATTATTACATCTTCTGAGCTGCCCCCCCTTGATGATGAGGGGAAATTGATTATGATTCCTGAGCACGAGCATAAACTGAGGAAAAGAATCATGAAAGACTACTTGGTTAAGTGGAAAGATATGCTTATAGAGGAGATCACTTGGGAGGGAGATCAGGTATTACAGCACCCAAGTTTACAGTTGCTTGAGGACAAGCAAATTTGAGCAGGGAGGACTATAATGTCCTCTTCTGCTTAGGCATTGAGGACCAGCCTGCTAACCTATATGATTCCCATAGGTTTGAGTGAGCAATGACAGTCGGGGAATCAACTATGGACTGATGCCATATAAGAAGATCTAGGGCATCGATATTATATCATCATTGGGTAGACGGGGGCCACCAGAGCCAAAGGCCACTTGCATGCATGACATTTGAGCACTATTTCATGATGCATGCACCCGATTGAGTCTCGAGGCACCTGCAAACTAGAAGTTAAAGTGACCTAATTAGGTCAAAAGCTAGGTTATTCGCAGTTGGAAGTTATAAAAGAAAGGTAAAGTGAATGGAAAAAGACACTTATATGATTATTGATTTGAGGATTCGAATTGGAGAGCTTGGCGAGCTAAGTTGGGGTTGAGTGCATGCTCAACTAACTGGTGTATTTCGATAGTGAAATTTATCTGTCGTAGTTCATCATCAGGTTGGATCATCCACATTCAACACTACTTAATCATCATGTTCTATTTAGCAGTTGGTTCGAGAGATTGATTCTTCATCGAATTGGATGGGTTCTCTAGCATACCATGGGTGCCTTGGTCATAGACATACCTATTCACATTCTTCTCTACAGAGGGCATAACTTCTACATGCTACTTCTATTCCTCTCAGAACACCCTCATCACCGTTCCCCTGGAAGAAAGGCCTCTCAGCTTGAGTTTCAAGCTAGTTATAAGCATTCATCACTATTTGGAGGACGTCTTTCTGCATGTGGGACTTCCTGGAGGAGGATACATTCGTTGTGGGCTATTGAGCCACTACTTCTTCTGCATGCTGCTTCCATCACTTCCAGAAGGGCACTATAACCTTATTGCACCTCATCTGGGTATTCATCGGTGGAGTATTTATTATTGAGGAACATCAATAGCTTTGGTGGAGGGCGCACTTACCTATGGAGGACGATTTGGCTTAGCTCCTTATTTCTCCATCACAATTCTTGCATGTGGGGTCCATCCTCTTCGTCATCAGCAGATCTACATACTGGTATGTACATGCATTAACTCCTCCTACTTTCTAGAATTTTAGTATTATCTAGGGCACATATTTGCATGCAAATGCATGCATGCAGAGATTAGGCTTTACTTTCATATTCTATTGAGGCATAAGCCTACTAGCCATCTACAGTACACAAAAAAAATTAGTTTGGGATATTACAGTTTCGAATGGCGAATTGTTGGGATAAGTAAATGTAAGGTTATCGATTGTCAAATATTTCTTTATGCTTTCTTGAAGAATGGTTCTTGAGGGTTATTGAATTTTGCTGGCCATGCTCATATTAGAGTTTTTAGCTTTGACTCTACATTATGCTTCATGCTTCATGATGTTCATGTTCTTTCTGTTCATCTTATTCAATGTATGAGAATTAAGAGTTGATTCGCTGCCCAATATCTGTGTTGTAAATGTTTAAATTTTGTTTGAGTGGGATTCATATGTATGTTATTCTAGTGGTAGAACTGCTGAAGCAAGTGTTTTTTGAATAATTCAAGCAATGAGCAAACTTGTGACCAGTTTAGCCAGAGGATTAGTTCATTCACCTTTAGTTCAATTTCATTTTATCTGTTACACCAGTGAGGTTGGATGTATCTCCTTTTCAATACACATGAGTTTGAATAGCAGGTAAACGATAGTAATCTAATGCCACTCTAATGTAGAGCCTAATTTCAGATCAAACCAGAGCATAGCCTTGGCCATTACTACATTGCTGAAAACAAGGAATGAGTTGAGTGTGGATCCTTTGATGAAGCAAATAATTTTTTTTATGTCATATATATCATGTGAGTTCAATATTGTTGTTGTGGAAGCGATTCTATCTTCGCGTTTGAATTTCCCACAGAAGTATCGAACACCGAGTAATTGGCAGATTTTTTGTTATTGTATTTAAATGTGTCATCCTTGCCGTCTTTCCTTTGGAGGAGAGTTGATAACTATGTTGTTTGTCTAATAATTTTACATAATGAAATTTCTAAGTAATATACTTAGATAAGAAGGGGGATTTGGATATAAGAAAGCTATTGTGGACTCTATTGTTATTCTCATACAAGATATCTCAGAGGAAAAGTAAAGTGGCTTGTCTCATCTTTGTGAATTCTTTGAAGACTGTGAATTTACTTATATTTCTACACAAGTAAGAACTATTTACTACATAAAATATTAACATTGTATCATCAATTTTATTCATTCATTTTCATTGGTTATACTGTATCATTCTATTCCTCCAATTGATAACATATTTAGTGTTCTTTTCTGCTCCTTAATCTCATCATATCATTAGACCGTATTGGCATGACAACTAAATATGTTGAACTGGTAAGAAGTGTGAAAAATTTGACCTTCAGAGATGGAAATGAATTTAGAGAAATATCATGGAGAGAAATATTGAAATTGCAGTCCATTTATGGCTATGTTTTGTACACATCAATTATAATGCAGTATATAAAGCATCAAATATTTCTATTTATGGACTCGCTTGACTTATTGTATTAGATAATTGTGTGGATATTATTGATAAGGTAATTCTATTACAGATTCTTCATTTTCTTGGTAATGAAGGACCAAATACTGCAGACCCTATCAGGACCCTAGCAAGTATATTCATTATATTTATAATTGAGTTATTCTTGAAAACGAAACAATTAAAGCAAGTGTTGTGATTCCTGAGTTAAAAACATTTAAATGTTAACTCTGGCTACTTAGGGTGACAGGTGTGACCAAAGAGACTAATTGAACAGGATGAGGTTTTCACCTAAATTTGTTAGAACAATAATCCACCACTTAGTACCTTAGTCTAAGTCCTTAGTCAATTTTATTTGCATTTGTGCATTAATACACTATGGTTTGGACTTAGGTAGCTTAATTTGGCATAATAACTAGTTAAATTGAGGCTATCATACCTACATGATCGCTCCATCTTAGTCAAAATCCACATGTGCGCCCTCATTTATTGCTGGTGTGCTCCCATTCATTGAATTGGGCTATTATGGTTGACTAGGAGCGCCAGGGGTAGATTTAGCCCATTTTTGGACTGTTTTGAGCATTTAATGCCCACCTAGAGCCTCTCACTCACCTTATTTTGCACACCCACACATGCCAAGGAGTCATCATTGCTCCAAGTCACTTCATCGACATACACACCCCCATTCGTGACCATTTGGGTCGAGTTGGAGCAATTTTGGCCCACTTAGGGGGGATTGAGGCCAATTTGGCCAATTTGACATGTACACTCATTTTGTGCTTCCTAAGAATCACGAACCACTTCAGATGTAATATATACCCATTCTTAACATATTCACATGTTAGACAGTAAGATAATATCCAGTTTCTGTTCACATAGTATGTGTAAAATTGTTCTTCTTTCATGTTTTTTTGTTGGTTTTGCAAATAATTCGATTTGTGAGATTCTCGAAGGCTCCTAGATCTCGATTTAGATCAAAATTATCACATGGTATTAGATCTGAGTGGATTTTAGTGAGTTGCAGATCAATATTGAGCGTTTGAGCTGCATTTTTGAGAGAATTTCAAGATAAAATAGAGTGTTTTTTGCAGGACTTTCAACAATTTTCCAACCATTAGCGCAAGCAAAAATGGAAGCAAATCACATCTTTCTTACCCCCTTAAAATTCTTCGATTGGAAGGAAGAAATGGTTATTTAATTGAGATCTAAGGGTCTCTACATAGTTACCATGGGCACATAAGTGGAGCCAAACTTTGCTGTAGAGAAAGCCAAGTACTTCAATAGAGTTGATGAAACCTATGGATTGCTATGCTTGCATATTTCAAGAGAGCTCTTATTTCATATAGACAGTTTCCCAAGCCCAAATTAAGTAAGGGTTAAACTAGAATCACTCTTTGGGAAAATTGATGAATTGAGAGGACATTAGCTTGAAAATGAGCTCATAAGCCTGAGCCCAACACATTTTGAAACTATCCAGAAGTTCTTCACGAATATCAAGTTTCTAGTGCTTCAGGTGAAGCAATGTGGAATTGAGAAGAAAGAAGACTAGTTGATACTGTCCATCCTTTCGATGTTAGGCCCAGAATTTTTAGTGTTTGTAAGCACCTTCTATTTTGGCAAATTGACACTTTCAAACTGACAAATGCCAACACTAGCCAGCTTCATGGAATCCATCACCCAAGAGTAAGACAAGCTAGTTCAAATGGGCACCATCAAAGAAAAATACCAAGCTTTAGCCATGGGTGTTTCGAATGCCTCCAAGGGAAAGCTGAAGGCAAAGAATTCAAAGCAGCAAGAGAAGAGGAAGTTTGATAAACCCAAATCAACTAATGGGGGTTCGAATCCTCCTAAGGAGAAGGACAAGAAGGGGAAAGAGAAAACTAAATGCACATATTGCCACAAGGGATGGAATCCAAAGAGCTCTTGCATGAATAAGACCATTGATCAGATGGTGCAGTTGTTGGAGAAAAACAACATCCCTGTCCCATATGGTGCAAGGAAGAAAGATGGAACCTCCAGTTTAGACAACAATGAGAAATGTCATGCCTTGGTAGCAGGTAATTCTAAATCCTCAACCTTCATTATTGATTCGGGGACATCTAGACATATGGTTTCCACCAGAGAGCTCTTCTCCTCTATGCATTCATATAGTGGCCCAACAGTTTGAATGGGAGATGACTGTGAAATCCAAACCAAAGGAGTTGGCAGGAATGGTTTGGAGCATGGTTATTTTAGTGATGTGCTCTATGTACCAGATTTTGCAGCAAATTTGTTGTCACTGTTTCAAATGACCCATACACGAGTAGCAAAGAGAGTAACATTTACTCCTGACTTGGTAGAGATAGTAGAAATCTCATCAAACCAAGTAGTGGCAATTGGATATGCAGACCATCAAGAGAGGATGTACAAGTTCTCGATTTTTCTCCCTAGTTATATTGACCAAGCACTCCTCTCTCATACCTCCAAGCTATGGCATGAAATGTTTGGACACATGAACTACAAGTATCTCCAAGCACTGCACAAAGATGAGATAGTGAAAGGGCTTCCTTTAATCAAATCTTTGAATGGAGCTTGCATTGGCTGTGTAGTTGGGAAGCATCCAGAGTGCAGCTATGAGAAGGGGACGACAAGGAGAGCCACACAACCACTTGGGTTGGTACATTCAGACCTGATTGGTCCTATACCCACTCCATCCTATGGTGGATCAAGGTATGTACTCACCTTCATTGCTGACTACTCGAGATTCTGCTGGGTATACTTCCTAAAATTGAAATCTGAAGTATTTGAGCAATTGAAGATTTGGAAGGCCTTCGTGGAAAATCAAAGTGGGAATAGGATAAAAATAATTCGGAATGATAATGGGAAGTAGTATGTCAATAAAAATCTGTAGCATCTTTGTGAGGAATGTGGCATTCAAATGCAACATTCAACTCCCTACACACCACAACAAAATGGTGTGGCAGAGAGGAAAAATAGATCTCTCAAAGAGATGGCCACATGCATGATTGAGGAAAGGGAACTAAGTCCCAAGATATGGGATGAGGCTATCAATTGTGATGCATATATACAAAACATGGAATTCCACAAATCAGTCAATGGAAAAACTCCCTACGAGGCATGGTTTGGCCATAAACCAAATGTCTCAAATTTTAGAATTTTTGGATCAAGAACATGCGCTCGAATTCTTCCAAAAAAAGAGGAAGGATTTGCAGCCACAGAGCAAGGAATGCACCATGGTTGGTTATGGTGAGGAAAAAAAGGGTTATAATATCTTTGACACATCCACACTCAATACTTTCATTGAGAGTAGTGTGCAATTCGAAGAGGAATCGATATCAGATTTTGAGCTTGCACCGGGGAATGCTCTTCTCCCCAACACCTTGATGAAGTAAGTAATGATTCAAGCTCTGTTTTTTATGATAATTCTGAAAATGATATGGTTGTAGATGACATTGATTTATATTATTCACCATCAAGGACCAAATGGTTTGAAAAAATCATACAAGCAGCAGGGGAATTGGAAGGCAATCTCCAAGAGCCTAGGAAGACTAGATCTCAATCTAACAATGCTTCCGATGCAAGTGAAAGTGCTCTTGATGAGAACTATTATATGATGATT
The DNA here is from genome assembly GCA_001517045.1 of Pseudotsuga menziesii. Classification (NCBI taxonomy): domain Eukaryota; kingdom Viridiplantae; phylum Streptophyta; class Pinopsida; order Pinales; family Pinaceae; genus Pseudotsuga; species Pseudotsuga menziesii. The sequence goes on from LPNX010113788.1 coordinate 314,637, forward strand.
GGATATGATCCATAGTCATATGAGGAGGCTTATCATGATCCAATATGGAAATCAGCAATGGAAGAAGAATTCCATTCTCCCCAAAAGAATGAAACATGGGAATTGGATCCCCTTCCTCCCAAGGGGAAGCTTATGCAATGCAAGTGGATATTTCGAACCAAAATTGATGCTGATGGTTCTGATGTCAAGTATAAGGCCATATTAGTTGCTATTTTCTACTCTCAATTCCAAGGTGTGGACTACACCAAGACCTTTGCATCGGTTGCAATGATGGATTCAATTATACTTGTTTTGGCAATGATAACTAGTATAGGTTGGGAAGTGCACCATATGGATGCCAAGAGTGAATTACTACATGGTAAGCTATAGGAAGAGATATACATGCAGAAAAATGAAGGTTTCTAATAAGATCCTTCACTGGTTTGCGGGTTGAAGAAGTCACTTTATGGACTCAAGGAAGCCCCCAGGGCTTGGTATGCAAAAATGGATTCTTTCTTGCTCTCAATTGGTTTCATTCGATGAAAATATGATACAAATGTGTATTTTCAGCAACATGATGGTGTTTTTCAAGTTGTTTTACTGTATGTAGATTACCTCTTAATTACAGTGAGTTTGCAATGACAGATCTAGGATTGCTAAGGCAATTTTTGGGATTGGAAATTGAGGAATTTGAAAGAAACATCATGCTGAGTAAACCTAAGTATGCATCAGACCCGATAAATAAGTTTAATATTGCTTATTGTAAGGCAACCAAGTTCCATTTTCTTTATGGCATTAAACTAGGTGAATTTGGTGATTATCCTTTGGTGGATTGTACACCATACAGACAACTAGTTGGTAGTTTGCTTTACCTTACACATACAAGACCTAATTTGTATTATGTTGTAAGTGTTGTAGAAAGGTATATGAACCAGCCACATGAGCTCCATTGGAAGGCATACAAAAATATCATCCAATATGTCCAAGGAATAAAGAGTTTTGGGGTACCCTATGCAACTAGTTCTTCCCTTCAACTAGCTTGATTTTCTAATTCGGATTGGGCTAGAGATCCCACTGATAGAAAGTCAACTTCAGGTTTTGTTTTCATTCTTGTTGATGGTCCTATTTGCTGGTCTAGTAAGAAACAACATACAATATCTCTTTCTTTAGAAGAGGCAGAGTATAGGGAAACAATGAATGCAACCACACAGTGTGTTTGGTTACAATGAATTCTTTGGGAGTTTGGTGTTGAAATTGATTCTCGTACCAACATTTGGGTGGAAAATCAAAGTGCCATAAATATATCTACCGATACAGTTCAGAGGCTGATAAAAAAGCGTATAGAGATCCATATGCACTACATCTAGGGCTTAGTGCATGACATAGTGATTTCGTTGCAGTATTGCCCATCCACCGAGCAAATTGCCGACATATTCATCAAGAGTTTCACTAAAAAGACCTTCACTAACTTGATATATTTTCTTGGAGTGAGTGATGGATGATGATTGCTGCTATTTTTGTAGGTTTCAGCCACATGTCCATTCTTGAGGGAAGGTTTTGTCCCATGTGGTTTTCCTTCTTTGCTCACTTCAAATGGACAAATAAAATTTATGTTTGTATTGAGGTGACTTGAGCCTTCGTTTCCAAGGGATCCCATAAAATTTTCATGATTTGTACTAAGTTTTGGTTAAGGGGGGGTGTTATAACATTAATCCACCACTTAGTACCTTAGTCAATTTTATTTGCATTTGTGCATTCATACACTATGTTTTGGACTTAGGTAGCTTAATTGGGCATAATAACTAGTTAAATTCAGACTTTCACACCTATATGAGCACTCCAACTCAGTAAAAATCCACATGCGCGCCCTCATTTATTGGTGTTGCACTCCCATTCATGGATTTGGGCTATTGTGGTTGACTAGGAGCGTTAGGGGTGGATTTAGCCCATTTTTGGATTGTTTTGAGCATTTAATGCCCACATAGAGCCTCTCACTCACCTTATTTTTCACACCCACGCATGCCAAGGAGTTATAATTGCTCCAAGTCACATTAGCCATGTTCACACCTCCATTCGTAACCATTTGGGCTGAGTTGGAGCGAGTTTGGCCCACCTAGGGAGGATTGAGGCCAATTTGGCCAATTTCACATGTACACTCGTTTTGGGATTCTTAAGCCTCACGAACCACTTCATATGTAATATATACCTATTCTTAACATATTCACATGTCAGACAGTCAGATAATATCCAGTTTCTGATCACATTATATGTGTAAAATTATTCTTCTTTCATGTTTTTTGCTAGTTTTGCAAGTAATTCGATTTGTGAGATTCTCTAAGGCCCCTAGATCTTGTTGTAGATCAAAATTCTCACAAAATTTCATATCTAAAACCTGCACATGCTTTGGACTCCATCTCATTCATTTTTCCTTTGTTTCAAGCTACAACACAAGCTGTACAATCATTGTATTTAGGGATTTTTGTCAAATGCATTGGCAAACAATTTTTTTCTTCAATATTGAATAAGTGATACATCATATTGTGCAAAATCACATTATCATCGTGAAACCATCTGAATTTGCATAAGTTAAAATCAAGTGATGAAAATACATACCTGTCATTTTGAAATTGCGATTGTTACTATATCATTATTGTTACACCATATTTTTCATTTTGTAGAAATGTTAAGTCAAAGGATAAGTTGGACACATTTTAAAGGAACTGGAAAAAATTCTCTTAGCGCAAGGAGCTAGCCTAAAATATTGTAATGTGATCAAGGGAAGTAATAAAAAGTGTTAGCGGATAGTACATGTGGGGTATGCACGTGATCGTGGGACCCATATGTGATGACAAGGAGCGGGAAAATGAAGATGAATGATGGAGATCTGCTTGGGATTGCATTGACGACGGACATGTGATCTAGGGAGCAGAGTAGCACAGGAAATAAAAGGATGAAGCGATAGCGGATTATAAACCACTCTCGAAGTGGCACAATGTGATGAACTCCACTGGGAAAAGTGGTAAGCAAAAAACCAGTGCTTGGAGCCTCTGAAACTGATCTTTTGAAACTTAATATAAAGGGTCATCGACTAAGTTAAAAGGGATCTTTTGTCGTGGCGCAAGGGGAAAGGTGGATACGAGGACAACACATGAATTCACGCTCCAGGTTGCAGTCAAAAGGTCAACTGTAAGCTTCGCCTCTCACTAGGTAGCTTTAGTACCTTGTTATTCACTGAGTTTATAGTTATGGAAGCGTTTAATTTTGTAGAAATGTTAAGTTAAGTTAAGGGGTTCCATATTTTTCTTTTTGTAGAAATGTTAAGTTAACCGATAAGTTGGACACATTTTAAAGGAATTGGAAAAATATTAAGGTGTATGTGATTAAGGTTAGAGATTTCTCTTAGCTAGGTCTAGAATTTAAAATTCCCCTTTCCAGTCAAATGTAAATTTGTTGACAGTTTGGTATTTTCATTGGCTGTCACTTTACGTTGTTACAAATTTATAGTGTCAATATTTTATATCAAATTTACTTAATTTTTTTTAAGTTTTTATTTTAAATGTCATATTAAAAGTCATTATCGCAACTGCTAAACTCAAGTGATTTGGCTTAGGTATTTGGAAATAGAAAGCTATGGATCGCCCCAATCGAACAGGAAGGGAGAATCCTATATTCCAACAGACATCCAAAAATAGAAAATAAATATATCCATTTCTCATTTTATCTAAGGCAAGCGACCCTCGAAAATCTATGGTTTATTGATTCTTCTGGTGAATAAAATAGGCCAAGATACTAATTACCCTAACTGTACCTTAAATTGATGTTTACTTAAAAACAATGAAATGAAATACATCTTCAAACATTAAAACAAAACTTGATTGTATACAAAAATCCTTGGACATATGCATAAAGGATCATTGCATGGCCACAGCAAAAGGTTGCAGACTAAATCCATTCATCCTCCCTTCTTGTATTATATCCTTGTGGCAATTGAAGTGAGATTTTTGATGCTCCCAGTCACAATCCCGTTGAATCCTTTTTTTCCCATACTCAAATGTGTTTCTAGTTGGACAAGATTTTGTATAGGGAGCAAACCCAGACTATTATACCAACCAATAGCATTAATCTATTGAATATATTACAAAAAAAAATATTAATATATTTAAAAATTACAATGCCTAAATATATTAAAAGGATTACTCATGAAGTCGACTATATCCTACTTCGCTTCGTTGTTCAAAGACTTTTAGGATTGTAAATGACTATGCTCCTTCTTGGTTCCCCAAATCAAGCAACAAAACTAGGATGTTCCCATTTTCCAATATTGAGAGTAATGAATTTGCATGTTGCGAAGTAGATTCATGGTGTTAGGTCATGTTTTTGTCTTCCATTGTTTTCATGCTCTTATTCATATTTTGAACATTTCTTTTGCTTTTTGTTTCTAGAAAATTTTGTTGAGAGGATCAATTTTAATTTTAAACTTTTAATTCTCATGATTTTTGATTTCTTAGCTTAGTTTTACAAGTTTTGCTTTGATTTTATAATTGAAGGGTTTTATAAGGCATATATGGATTAAAAAGTTTTATAAATAGCATTATAAGTTAAATTTAGACCCCTAAACCAAGTGCAAACTCTTATTATTGGCTTAATATTGTGAAATCATTAAATTGGACTTTCTTGTAGCGCAAGGCAAAAACAGATGCACTAGAGCACTACAAGAAAATTGCGCGAGCTAAAAACATCATTTTTTGGTCCAATTTCTTTAGGATTCACACACCTGAGGTGTCAATCACATTGTATGATGCATTTGATACATGTCTTCTACAGTTTAATCATTGAAGCAAGTGGATTATCATCATAAGGACGAGATCGTGGTGATTTAATGCAGAGCAGGTATAATGATGACAGTGGAGTATAATGAGACAAATCTATTTGGGAGTATGTTTTTTATCTGAAGGACACGAAGAATTAGTGAAGATTGTGGTGAGAAGATAGTGCTGAGAAATGAAGATTTTGAAACTGAACAAGAAATTAGGGCTTTCAGCAGCGACTGACTGGAGTGGTCTAAGCGGTTAAAGACAGGTGGAGCATGCAATTCGACACCTGACCATTAAAATAACCATATTCCAGCACTCGAGCTGATTATCTTAACAGGTAGTCCATGTGCCATTTCCAAGGTTTTTTAAATTTGGGATTTTTTCTGTTAAATGACTAATAACAAATTCGAAGGCAGAATACTAGTCTTTGACCTAATATATGTTGAATGATGAATTATTAACCAATACATTTAAAGTATTCATCATTCAAACAGTGGAATTCAGAGTAGAGCTTGTTGGAGGTCCTTGTACTGTATTCTAGGTCAGTTTGTTGAGATTTGAAGACATTTAGACTATGGTATATTGACAGAAGTTGTTTAACCATAGTAAATATGAAAAAGAGTGGAAAAACAAATAGGGCCGAGCCCACAGATCTAAGCTGGGTGAAGAATTTTCCAGAATGTGCACAGTTGTTTTCAAATACAGGATGGTTAATGTTGTTCAAAAGGATTGAAGGCTACCATGCAGAGGTGTCTTACAAATTTGCTCACTGCCTAGACAAAGACATAGTGTCTTTTGACACCTGAAAGTTCAAATTAACTAAGGAATTAATAGCTGAGGCAACAAGGATCTTGGACGAGGGAGAGTTATGGTTTAAAATGGTTCCATTCACCTTTAATGCTAAAAAATACTTGCTTCCTAGTGTGATTGCAGATTGGGGAAAAGGTGTTCCAATCCATAATTTTAAACCTGAATGGATTGAGCCCATTAAAGTCTTGCAGAGCTATGTTACTTGTGAGGGTAGATATGCTTTTGTATTCAAATATCACTTTAGGTTTCTCCAGAATCTTAGTGATGAGTCTAAAATGAACTTACCATTCTTCTTTCTGAAAAGTCTACAAATGATGTCCTGTAGGGTTAGAGAGCACCAAGATCATACAAAGCAGTCTGTTTTTCATCATGGACTCATCAATCTTATCATAAGCACTGTATTGCAGAATAAGGAGAAGACTTGGGAGCATTTCATTTTTTGGTCAGGTTTCAAAACTGATCAAGAGGAACAGTCTCAAAGAAAACAAGTTGATAAAGGTCAAGCTTTGATTAAAAAGCTTAGAAAAAAGGTAACAGTCAAGGATGAAGAAAATGTTAAACCAGAAGAAGTTCCAAACCAGGAAAATAGAAACTCTGATTTTGAACAACAAGTTAATGAGAATGAAAGCAAGACTTTACAGTTAGAAATTAAAGAAGTTGAGCCTGTTGTGGATATGGTACATGCAAAATCAATTCAAGATGTTAAAGAAGAGATTGAGGAGGAAAAGAAAAGTCATATTACAGTATTATCAGAGGAAGATGAAAAATATTTATTTGATGATGATAAAATTCCTGTTACTGACGAATCTAGGGTTTATGCTGAGCAAGAGCTTCACACTCATTGTGATAAGGAAGCAGTGTCAAAAAGGAAGAAAATGAAGGTAGTAGAGTTTGCTACAATCATTCATCAATGAAAGACTCTCAAGATGTTGGGAGAGATGGCTCCAGTTTGGAGAGCTAAAACAAGACCTAAGAACAAACTTAGACTAAACATGAAAAAGCTGTTGAATCCCAAATTGACTAAAGAGAAGGTTACACTGATAGAGGACTCATCTTCTGAAGACAAATTAGATGATGGTGAAGATGGCAATAAAGATAAAAATCCAATTGAATCAAAAGGAAAATCTGTCATGATTGATACCAAGATTTCTGATATATTTCTAGAGATTTGAAATCAAATGTTTCAAGAAATTGAGGAAACGAGTTCTTGTTTAGAGAAGAAGGAGACAATTGAAGAAAAAGTTCCATGGAAAGCTGAAAGTGAAGAACATCCAGGGTTTCCTATGACATCCACAGAACTTATGGAAGAGGATGAGGAAATTTATAAGAAACTAAAAATCCCATGGACACCAGATGGGATGCAAACAATAGCAGGACACAAGTGTATTGATTCAGAAAAAGAGAATCTACGAAGAAGTGTTAAGCAATACAAGTACCAGATTGAGTATATGCAAGAAACTAATGATGGGCTAGTTACAACAAACATGAAACTTAGAGAAGATTTGGAGGAAGTTAACAGCCATTATCAGGAGTTGATCACAGTTTCAAGAGAAGCATTGAAAAGGAAAAGGCAAACAGAAGGTCAATTCACAGTGTTAAAGCAAACCATCCAGGACCTGCAACAAAATAATGAAGAGCTTACAAGGAAGATTGTAGACATGGAGACATATCAATTGAAGGCAAGAATGAAAGCTCAAGCCTTGGAAGGAATTGCTTTACTAGCTGAAGCAACTAAAGATTTGTGAAGATTAGTCAAGAAAGTTAGTTATTAGTTAAGTTTGAAAAGTTATTTTATTTTTTGTAAAGAGGTTTTAAATTGAACTATTTGATAGGTAGTCTTAAAAATAGTTATAGTTCAGTTATTCAATTGATTTTGAAAAGTAAGATAAATGTAAGTTTGAAAGAGGACAGGCGGTTGGATTTTTTTTGCTGACAAGGGGAGGCTAGCAGGCTGGTTTTATGAGCTAAGTAAAGACTCTTATGTGTTTTTTGAGGACTGAATTATGAAATATATGTTCTATATGCCCTTCAGTTTATTGACTGGTTTCATTTATAATTTGTGTTAATTACTCAGCTGGTATATTCATTTCTTGTTTAATGTTTTTATGCTTGGAATGCTTGCCAACTGTGGGTGAAATTCAGTATTGTGTTTTCTGTTGGATTATGGTTTATATGTTATGCATCTCAGCCATTAAATGCTCATGATTTAGTGTTTTCTTTAGTTTTATGAATGTTTTCCCTCTTGTCTTCAAACTGCTCAACCAAAAAACCTTGAAAACCCTAAAAACCCTATTTTAATTTATTGTGATTATTAAGATTGTGTTGGCTTGTTCTCTTGTAATCTGGAAACAATTTCTGGCACTAACATCTTTGGCACCATTGCCGGGGAATGAAGTTGAAAACATATTTTTCCTTGGGATACTTATCATTTCATTGGTTTTAAGAGGTGAACTTAAACCAACAAATCTTAAAGACTACTTTTCACCTGTTTTTTATATTGGATACTAAGTGAGTTGGAATAAGAAACAGACCTAGTTCACCTTTGCAGTTGGGTGTTTCAAACCCAGAACAGATACTGAAAATAGCTAGAAGAATTAGAAGGTCTCAGTCATCACCAACCCTATGTAACCCTGACCAATTAGATATTTCAGAAGAAGAAACTTCACCTTGGTTGAAGTCTATAATTCCTGTCAGTAATTTTCAAGTTTTCACTGATCCTCAATCCTTCAAGAAAGAAAAGAAAATATCTCGTGGTAAAATTCCTCTATTTCATCTAAAAGTTGGTAAAACTCCATTTTAGCCAAGTTCCAGTCAAGTCTTTCCATCGCCAACCTAAAAATGGTAGCCCAAAATCAACCATTAGATATGATGGACCGAATGGTTGCAGCTAGGTATGCACCTTTAGTTTTGCCTCAGCCTTTGAATGCACTTCCTGGAGGTGATTATCATAAATACCTACCTAGGTTTAATGGATAGGGTGAAACTACAACTGAGGAGCATTGGGAAGCCTTTCTCAGTTATGCTGATAATCAGAATATTGAAGCTAAGGATGTATGGATGAGGATGTTTGTACAGAGCCTTGATGGAGATGTCAGAAAATGGTTTTGGGAGTTACCTGCAAATTCTATTACTATCATAGAGGAGCTTCAGGACCTTTTCATGAGACAATGGGGGGACACCAAGGATCATACCTATTATATAATTGAATTTGGAGCCCTTAGGAGAAAGAAGGATGAAAACATAGCTGATTTTTCAAAAAGATTCAATAAAATGTATGGTAGAATTCCCGCAGAGATAAAACCTTGAGTAACATCTGCAAAACTCACATATGCAAATGCTTTTGATCATGAATTTTCCTTACTTCTAAGAGAAAGAAGACCTGTTTCTTTACTGAACATGCAAGATGCAGCATTGGAAGTGGAAAATAATATATTGGCTTCTAACAGATTGAATGGAAATACAACTCAGCAGATATATGACAGGAAGGGTAAGAAGGAAGCAGCTCCAGGGGTTTCAACATCCCACTCTGCAGAAGGTAAAATTGATGAGATGGCCAAGCTAGTTAAGATCCTGACTGCAAAATTAAACAAGTTGGAACTAGAAAATAATTCAAACAAACCTGTTCAAGAGAGTGAGAGAAACCCTAACAATCAAAACCAATTCAGAGGACAGTTTGCACCTCATTTCATACCTAGAGAAAGAAGAAACAATGATATACAACGAGAAAGGAGAGAAACTGAGGATCAGAGAGTACCACCTCATCTTCAGAATAATGTTGCTGATGAAGAAGAAATCGAAGAGGATGTGTTATTTGAATATATAGACCAGGATATGAATGATTTTGGAGAGCAGTTAACTGAGAGTTTTGTCATTGAAGAAGAGCTTTCAAATTCAGAATACTATGATGCTGATATGTTTGAAGCAGAAAATGATTTAAATCTTGAAATGATTGCTGTAACTGCTGATGTAAATCAGACTGAGCCAAAGAATACTTTGAATTTGAGGTCAGGCCCAAAGCAAGTAGTTCAAAATCCAAAGAAGAAGGTAGTTGTACCTACTAAACAACAATCTGATACTGTGTTAGAGAGAAAACAAATTCAGGATAAACAAAGGAAGAATATGGAAGTTGAAGAGGTAAACAAAAGTGTGCAGAATTTTAATCTAGAAAATGAATTAGGCAAAATTAAGATTCCTATGCCTTTTACTGAGTTAATGAAGAATCCTTCCTACAAAGATTTAGTTCTTAAAATGTTTGGTTCAACAAATAGTCAATCTCTTTCTGATACAGTGAATTTACAAGAAGAAAATCCTAAAATTTTAATTGGATTAGCTTTAGTTGAAAAAACTGAGAATGAAGTAGGTGCATTACCTCCGTTCTACATCACACTGACTATTCATGAACAAATGATACATAACTGTCTTTTGGATTCAGGAGCATCACACAACCTAATGCCAAAGGCTGTCATGGAGGCTCTAGGTTTGAGTATAACAAAACCCTATCATGATTTATATGCTTTTGATTCATGAGCTGTAAAATGTTTGGGAGTAATTAAAGATACGGTTGTCAGTTTGGCTCAGTTACCAATGAAGAGTGTGATTATGGATGTGGTAGTAGCAGACATTACACCAAAATTTGGATTACTTCTCTCTAGATCTTGGGCAAAGAAAGTTGGTGGAACTTTACAAATGGATTTAACATATTCTACTATTCCTGTGTTTGGAGGAGAAAACAGAAGGTTGTACAGAGAACTACAATTTGCATATATTGTGATAGATGACAAGAACCCTACAAATGATCCCCTGTATGCTGTTGATAAGGATTTGGGTACTTGTATGTTACATTTTAGTGATGATGATAATACTGCTGGTTTGTTACAGGTTGAAAAGGAAAATCCAGTTAAATGCATTAGGGAACAAGAAGATGAACTTTGGCAATTATACTTTGATGGATCATCTTGTAAGGAAGGTGCTGGAGTAGGGGTTCTTTTAATATCTCCTGGTGGTGAAACAATGAAGCTGATGTATAAATTATAATTTATTACCACCAATAATACTACAAAATATGAATCTTTGTTGTTAGGTTTGAAAGCTACCAAAGATTTAGGCATTCAACAAATTTCTATATATGGCAACTCTGAGTTGGTTGTTCAGCAGGTGAGGAACAACTATAAAGTGAAACAAGATTTGCTGAAAGTCTACCGAAATGAGGTATGGGATATGATAGACAATTATTTTATGGCTTTTAACATTACCTATATTCCTAGGGACCATAGTCAGACTGCTGATTCATTGGCCTTAGCAGCCACACATTTTAGAATTCCCAAAACCACACAACTAAAGTATCCTATTGAGGTTAGGTACAGACCTTCTGTGCCCGATAATGTAAAGCAGTGGAAAGTTTTTGAATATGACATTGAAATAAAAATATTTTTGGAGCTTACAGATGAGTTTTCTAATTCCCTGATTGATCAAGAAGAAGATGATGAGGATGAAGAGTTTGAAGATATTGCTGAAAATGAAATTGCTGGCCACAAGATTATTGAACTTAAAGATAATTTCATTTCTGGTGCCTTTAGAAAGGATATTTTCAAAAGACAATACACCTTTAAAACCTGTTGTACAGTCTTCAGAAGAGAATGTGGTGGATTGTAACATTGGTACTGCAGAACATCCTAGAATGGTGAAGATTTCAAAAGCACTTACAACAGAACAAAGAAACAAGTACATTAAGTTGTTAAAGGAGCATGTTGATGTTTTTGCATGGTCTTATGAAGACTTGAGGACATATGATATTGGGATTATACAACATAAAGTACCTTTAAAACTGAATGTTAAACCTTTTCGATAGAAATTAAGGAGGATAAATCCAGCTTTGTTTCCTGTGATTGAAAAAGAAGTGAAGAAGTTATTAGATGCCAAGATCATTGTTCCTCTCATATATTCTTCATGGGTTGCTAATTTAGTTCCTATCAGGAAGAAAAATGGAGAAATCAGACTGTGTGTTGACTTTAGAAATCTTAATAGGTCTTCATTGAAGGATAATTATCCTCTGCCTAAAATAGAAAAAATATTGCAGAAGGTAGTTGGGGCACAAAGGATTTCTACGGTTGATGGTTTTTCAGGATATAATCAAATAGCTATGCATCCTGATGATAAAGAAAAAACAACTTTTACTACTGCCCAAGGAAGTTTCATGTATGATAAAATGCCTTTTGGTTTAATGAATGCTGGAACAACTTTTGAAAGAGCTATGGATATAGCCTTTGTTGGGGAAAGAGACAAGTTTGTAGTGATTTACTTAGATGATATTATAGTCTTTTCACAATCAGATGATGAACATCTAAAACATTTGAAATAGACTTTTCTAAAATGTAGAAAATATGGTTTATCTCTTAATCCAAAGAAGTCACATTTTGCTGTACAGGAAGGAAAATTATTGGGTCATTTAGTTTCAACTGATGGCATAAGGATTGATCCAGAGAGGGTGAAAGCAATACTGAATATAAGTTTGCCAAGTAGTAAAAAGGATGTTCAATCTTTCATTGGTAAAATCAATTTTCTGCGTTGGTTTATACCAAATTTTACTGAAACTATCAAACAGATTACAACCATGCTGAAGAAGGATCAAGAAGTCAAGTGGACTGCAGAAGCAAAGAACTCATTTGAAAAAATTAAGATGGCTCTTACTGAAGCTCCAGTATTAGTAAGTTCAGACTTTACAAAGGAATTTCTAACCTCTTCTTTTGCATCTGAAGATACATTGGTTGCTGTTTTATTACAGAAGAATAAGGATGGTCTTGAACAGCCTATTGCATTCTTCAGCAAAACTCTTAGAGTTTCTGAATTAAAATACAATATTTTAGAAAAACAGGCTTACTTTTTGGTAAAAGCTTTGAAATTTTTCAGAATCTATGTTTTGCACTCCAAAGTTATTGCATATGTGCCTAATGCTGCCATAAAATATGTTTTGACTCAGCCTGACAGTGAGGGAAAAAGAGGAAAGTGGATTGCTAAATTCATGGAGTATGATGTGGATATCAGACCTACAAAGCTAGTAAAGGGACAAGGTTTAGCTAAATTGTTAGCTGAATCAAATTGCCAAGCTTTAGGATTGCATTTGATGGAAAAACAACCAGCAGAGGCAAAAAATCAAGCAGAGCTATATAAATAGAAGATTATGGATTTCTATTCAGCATCCTCATGGTATGCAAACATTGTATACTTTCTGTTGTACTTGCAATGTCACAAACACTTAGATAAAAAAGTTGCTAGGTATTTGAAGTTAAAAACTACTAAGTCCTGTTTGGTAGAACAACAACTGTTTTGGAAAGATCCAGGGGGTATTCTACTCAGATGCTCAGATAAACCTGAAATTGAAGTAGTAATTTCTGAATCTCATGAAGGTGCTTATGGAGGTCATAAGTAATGGAAGGCATCATCATAGAAAATTCTAAGAGCTGGATACTATTGGCCCTCTTTATTTTCAGATGTATATCAGCAGGTAAGAGCATGTATCCCTTGTCAGAAATTTTCTGGTAAACCAAAATTGTTGTCATTACCTTTAAAACCAATTGCAGTAAGTGCCCCTTTTCAGTAGTGGGGTTTGGACTTTATAGGAGAGATAAATCCATCTTCCTTAGGACAACATAAGTGGATTTTGACTGCAACAGATTTCTTTACTAAGTGGGTGGAAGCTATCCCCACAAGGAATGCCACAGATAAGGTGATTATATATTTTATTGAAGAAAATATTCTTAGTAGATTCGGGTGTCCACAGAGAATATTAACAGATAATGCAAAAGCTTTTAAGTCTAAGGCAATGGGGGTATTTTGTGAAAAGAATGGCATCTTGTTGAAACATTCAACTTCTTACTATCCTCAAGGTAATGGTTTAGTTGAGTCCTCAAATAAAAATATCATTCAGAGTATTAGGATATTGCTGAAGCATAATAAAAGATCATGGGATTCTATGCTAAAGTATGCGTTATGGGCAGACAGAATAACAGTCAAACAAGCAATTGGAACTTCTCCTTTCCAATTAGTATATGGTACAAATGTAGTTTTTCCTATTTAGTTGGGTATCCCAGAGATGAAGTTTTTTCAGGACTGTCAGGAAGAACCTAATGATATGCAGAGAAGAATCTATGCAATGATAGAGTTGCAGCAGAATAGAGAAAAAGTGGAAGAAAAGGCACAACTATATAGGTTGAAGATTAAAGAAAGATTTGACAGGAAGATCAAAGATAATACTTTTTCAATAGGAGACATGGTTTTGAGATGGGATGCTAGGAAGGAGCAAAAAGGAAAACATGGCAAGTTTGATAACCTCTGGTTTGGTCCTTTCCTAGTATCTAAGTTTTTGAAAAACAATACTTTTGTTCTACAGACCTTGGAGGATGAGGAATTGTCAAATCCAGTTAACGGACGATTCCTCAAGCATTTTTACAGTTTTTTAAAGGGATTTTAGTTTTCATTGTATATACCGGTGTGGGTAAACGTAATAAGGACTCCATAACCCATTGGAAATTTTGCATATTAGCAGGTAGCAGTACAGAAGGCACTCGTCTACAGGTTCTTGAAGCCTCACAAGGAGGACTTCATCCCGCAGCAGGAGCCAGATGTTAGGTCATGTTTTTGTCTTCCATTGTTTTCATGCTTTTATTCATATTTTGAACCTTGCTTTTGCTTTTTGTTTCTAGAAAATTTTGTTGATAGGGTCAATTTTAATTTTAAACTTTTAATTCTCATGATTTTTGATTTCTTAGCTTAGTTTTACAAGTTTTGCTTTGATTTTATAATTCAAGGGTTTTATAAGGCATATATGGATTAAAAAGTTTTTAAAATAACATTATAAGTTAAATTTATACCCCTAAACCAAGTGCAAACTCTTATTATTGGCTTAATATTGTGAAATCATTAAATTGGACTTTCTTGTAGCGCAAGGCAAAAACAGATGCACTAGAGCGCTACAAGAAAATCGCGTGAGCTAAAAACATCATTTTTCGGTCCAATTTCTTCGGGATTCATACACCTGAGGTGTCAATCACATTGTATGATGCATTTGATACGTGTCTTCTACAATTTAATCACTGCAGCAGGTGGATTATCATCATAAGGGCGAGATCGTGGCGATTTCATGCAGAGTAGGTATAATGATGACAGTGGAGTATAATGAGACAAAGCTACTTGGGAGTATGTTTTTTTATCTGAAGGACATGAAGAATCAGCGAATATCGTGGTGAGAAGATAGTGCTGAGAAATCAAGATTTTGAAACTGAATGAGAAATTAGGGCTTTCAGCAGCAGCTGGCTGGAGTGGTCTAAGCGGTTAAAGACAGGTAGAGCATGCAATTCGACACTTGACCATTAAAATAACCATATTCCAGCACTTGTATTGATCATCTTAACAGGTAGTCCGTGTGCCATTGCCAGGGTTTTTTAAATTTGGGGCTTTTTTCTGTCAAATGACTAATAACAAATTCGAAGGTAGAATACTAGCCTTTGACCTAATACATGTTGAATGATGAATTATTAACCAATACATTTAAAGTATTCATCATTCAAACAATGGAATTCAGAGTGGAACTTGTTGGAGGTCCTTATACTGTATTCTAGGTTAGTCTGTTGAGATTTGAAGACATTTAGAATGTGGTATATTGACAGAAGTTGTTTAACCATAGTAAATATGAAAAAGAGTGGAAAAACAAACAGGGCCGAGCCCACAGATCTAAGCTGGGTGAAGAATTTTCCAGAATGTGCACAGTTGTTTTCAAATGTAGGATGGTTAATGTTCTTCAAAAGGATTGAAGGCTACCATGCAGAGGTGTCTTACAAATTTGCTCAGTGCCTAGACAAGGACATGGTGTCTTTTGACACCTTAAAGTTCAAATTAACTAAGGAATTAATAGCTGAGGCAACAGGGATATTGGACGAGGGAGAGTTATGGTTTAAAAATGTTCCATTCACCTTTAATGCTAAAAAATACTTGCTTCCTGGTGTGATTGCAGATTGGGGAAAAGGTGTTCCAATCCATAATTTTAAACCTGAATGGATTGAGCCCATTAAAGTCTTGCGGAGCTATGTTACCTGTGAGGGTAGATATGCTTTTGTCTTCAAATATCACTTTAGGTTTCTCCAGCATCTTAGTGATGAGTCTAAAATGAACTTACCATTCTTCTTTCTGAAAAGTCTACAAAATTTATCTTGTAGGGTTATAGAGCACCAAGATCATACAAAGCAGTCTATTTTTCATCATGGACTCATCAAGCTTATCATAAGCACTGTATTGCAGAATAGGGAGAAGAGTTGGGAGAATTTCATTTTTTGGTCAGGTTTCAAAACTGATCAAGAGGAACAGTCTCAAAGAAGACAAGTTGATAAAGGTCAAGCTTTGATTAAAAAGCTTAGAAAAAGGTAACAGTCAAGGATGAAGAAAATGTTAAACCGGAAGAAGTTCCAAACCAGGAAAATAGAAACTCTGAATTTGAACAGCAAGTTAATGAGAATGAAAGCAAGACTTTACAGTTAGAAATTAAAGAAGCTGAGCCTGTTGTGGATATGGTACCTGCAAAATCAATTCAAGATGTTAAAGAAGAGATTGAGGAGCAAAAGAAAAGTCCTATTACAATATTATCAGAGGAAGATGAAAAATATTTATTTGATGATGATAAAATTCCCGTTACTGATGAATCTAAGGTTTATGCTGAGTAAGAGCTTCACACTCATTGTGATAAGGATTTAGTGTCAAAAAGGAAGAAAATGAAGGTAGTAGAGTTTGCTACAATCATTCATCAAGGAAAGACTCTCAAGATGTTGGGAGAGATGGCTCCAGTTTGGAGAGCTAAAACAAGACCTAAGAACAAACTTAGACTAAACATGAAAAAGTTGTTGAATCCCAAATTGACTAAAGAAAAGGTTACACTGATAGAGGACTCATCTTCTGAAGACAAATTGGATGATGGTGAAGTTGGCAATAAAGATAAAAATCCAATTGAATCAAAAGGAAAATCTGTCATGACTGATACCATGATTTTTGATATATTTCTGGAGATTCGAAATCAAATGTTTCAAGAACAACAACACAGTGAGGAAAAGAGTTCTTGTTTAGAGAAGAAGGAGATGGTTGAAGAAAAAGTTCAATGCAAAGCTGAAAGTGAAGAACATCCGGGGTTCCCTGTGACATCCACAGAACTTATGGAGGAGGATGAGGAAATTTATAAGAAACTAAAAATCCCATGGACACCAGATGGGAAGCAAACAATAGCAGGAGACAAGTGTATTGATTCAGAAAAAGAAAATATACAAATAAGTGTTAAGCAATACAAGTACTAGATTGAGTATATGCAGGAAACTAATGATGGGCTAGTTACAACAAACAAGAAACTTAGAGAATATTTGGAGGAAGTTAACAACCATTATCAGGAGTTGATCACAGTTTCAAGAGAAGCATTGAAAAGGAAAAGACAAACAGAAGGTTAATTCACAGTGTGAAAGCAAACCATCCAAGACCTGCAACAGCATAATGAAGAGCTTACAAGGAAGATTGCAGACATGGAGATAGATCAATTGAAGGCAAGAAGGAAAGCTCAAGCCTTGGAAGGAATTGCTTTACTCACTGAAGCAGCTAAAGATTTGTGAAGATTAGTCAAGAAAGTTAGTTATTAGTTAAGTTTGAAAAGTTATTTTATTTTTTGTAAAGAGATTTTAAATTGAACTATTCGATAGGTAGTCTTAAAAACAGTTATAGTTCAGTTATTCAACTGATTTTGAAAAGTAAGATAAATGTAAGTCTGAAAGAGGACAGTGGGTTGGATTTTTTTTGCTAACAAGGGGAGGCTATCAGGCTGGTTTTATGAGCTAAGTAAAGACTCTTATGTGTTTTTTGAGGATTGAATTATGAAATATATGCTCTATATGCCCTTCAATTTATTGACTGGTTTCATTTATAATTTGTGTTAATTACCCAGCTGGTATATTCATTTCTTGTTTAATGTTTTTATGCTTGGAATGCTTGCCAACTGTGGGTGAAATTTAGTATTGTGTTTTCTGTTGGATTATGGTTTATATGTTATGCATCTCAGCCATTCAATGTTCATGATTTAGAGTTTACTTTAGTTTTATGAATGTTTTCCCTCTTGTCTTCAAACTGCTCAACCAAATAACCTTGAAAACCCTAAAAACCCTATTTTACTTTATTGTGATTATTGAGATTGTGTTGGCTTGTTCTCTTGTAGTCTGGGAACAATTTCTGGCACTAACACATGGAATTTGACCTGTGTGAGCACTGGGAAGCCAAGGGCGATACTAAATGAATTAACCTGCTCATTTATCCCCGAGAGTTCAAAGGATGTGTACTTGAGCTATCATCCTTCCACATAACATGTCTGATTTAATGAACATGACTCTTGAATCATTTTCCAAAACCAACATAATCACCAAGCTACCAAATGAGAAATTAGCCGAAGGGTACTAGTAATTATGACGGGTAAATAAATTCAATGAGCGTCAAATCTACGGGTTTCAATTTTGCATAAATGTCAAGGTTGACATGCGGTGTATGCACGTGGTCATGGGACCCATTTATGATGTCGGGGATCGGGACGAAATGATTGGACGACAAAGATATGGTCAGGATAAGATCAACGGTTTCCTGGTGAACCAGAGCACGGAGTAGCACAAGAGATAAAGGAGATAAACAGCAGCGGATTATAAACCACCTGCCATGGGATGTGATGTGGTGAGATTCATTGGGGAAAATGGTAAAGTGAAAACCACTTTCCGCAGCTTCCGAAACCAGTCCCATTACCTAATATAAAGATAATTGGTCACTGTGAAAAGGTTTATTTTGTTGTGACATTGAGGAAAAAGTGAAGATGTTGACAACGAATAGGTTTGCGGTTCGGGTTGTTTTCCGAAGGTCAACCACAATTTTTTCACCACCTCCCAAGTAGTTCTAACACGTTATTTCCATGTTATTTCTTACCGAGTTTGTGTTATGGAAGAAGCTTCAAGTTCAGTTTCCCTCTATAAGTTCCTGGATAGGAAAGAGGAGGTTATAGTTGATAGAGATGGAAATGTATTTGACCCAATTCTCTCTGTGTGCAACATTTCTCAGTCCAAAGAATAGTTATGGAGTTTTAAATCACAAGGAAGAGATGTTTTGAATGTGTGTAATTCTTTTATGCATTATTTCTCTGACGAGGAAACCTTGTATTGTTAGGATTTATAATCCTCCCTTAACCAAACTATCTATTAGACTATTTTAGCCTAACTTATGAGTTTTATTTAAATATTTGGGTCCACTAGTACCATTGGGTCCACTTAGCCTAATGGGGCCACATGTACCAGTTACTAGAGTGTGGGGAACACCGATAGAGGCTAACTGCCATTGACTGCACTTACATGCATCAGTTTAGGCACCTCCTAGGCCAATCCCTACATTTTAGGAGCCACTGGGAGTCTCGACACCAACCTCCTTCAGTTAGTTGGAGTTGGAACTAGTTAAGCTTAGTTATTCTTCAATTACTTTCAGTTAGTTCACTTTTAGTTTAGTTAGCGCCAGTTATGCATGGCTGCATGTGGATAAGGCACTTTTTCTCACCTACCACTTCAGTTAGACTGATTTAATATATTATAACTGATTGTGTGACTTAGTTAGACATATGGAGTTAACCACTTGGACTCCGATGATTTAGACATCTTTAGTTATCCATGCAGTCAGATACAACCACATCCAGTTGGTAGATTCAAATTCATCCCTAATGATTCGAATTATTTCTTATGTAACACTATTGTAACACCAGATTATGTAATGAAGATAATACTGTAGTTCCCTGAGCACTACTTTTTTGTTTCATGTGAGATTTCATTTGTTAAGTTTGTATAAATCATTCATATTCACTACATCAATAATTTGGACTCTTTGCTTGATGACATAAATGGAATAACAATTCTAACATGGTATCAAAGACATTTCAAGCAAGCTTCATGTCTGTCTACTCTCCATTGAACACCAGAAGTAGTTGGGTTTCCATAGAAGTCCCACAAAGAGTGCCTTGCTTCCTCTAGATTTATTCAGAGTGGCAGTGTGGGCGCAACAGAGATTAAGAAAGTGTTCATATCGAGAGGGAAGGGTTGGTTCTAACATATTTCAAATAATTTTGGTTTTGCAGTGATATTTTGCATGTTCAACTTCATATGGATTTGATATTACAAGTTCCTCTTCTTACTCCATCCACAAGATATTCAGAATGGAAATTGAAGATGATTTCATATCTAAAGAGACAAGGTCTCTGTGATGTATCTTTTGGACTTGGTAAAGAGTCTTATAAAGATGAGAATGAATGGATAAATGCTGATTTGACCTATGTATAGATGACATAATCACCTATTGATGTTAGTTTCCTCTTTTTCACAACAGATTTGACCTATGTATAGATGCCATAATCACTTGGGAACTACCACGTTCCACCCAACCATGACCCGGAACCGTTCCTGGTTTTAATCCTGATCCCCTCGAGCTGGTTCCAACATGCAAGTAGCTTAGAGCTCCTAAGGTAAGGCTTCCCTAACTAGGATATCAGGTCTGAATCAGTTCTCCTTTTTTTCCCCTCTTGTTAGGATTATTAATCCTCCCTTGTCCCATTTGGTCATATGTCTAAATCAAGAGTCATGTCTAAATCGGGAGTCCATCCAGTCTATTTTTACACACTAGCACCATTAGGTCCACTTGGCAGAATTGGGGCACATGTTTTAGTTACTAGAGTGTGGGGAACACTAATTGAGGCCTACTGCCACTGATTGCACTTGCATGCATAAGTTTAGGAGCCTCCTAGACCAATCTCTACAATTTAGGAGCCACTGGGAGTGCTAATACCAACCAAGGTCAGTTGAGTTGAGTTTGTGACTAGTCAAGCTAAGTTATGAGTGAGTTACAATCAGTTCTAGTCTTCTACATTCAGTTAGTGCTATGTTTGCATGGCTGCATGTAGGAGAGGTGCATTTCTTACCTACCTCAGTCAGTTAGCCTCAATCAACACTGGATTAGACACTTGAGTTGTGTTTTAGAAATCCGATGAACTCTGGCGATGATTTAGACAAGGCCAGTTAACCATTAAGTCCTCCGATAATGATTTAGACAAGGTCTTAGTTACCTACAGTCAAGTAGAGTGTAATCAATTCAAATTTCCTCATGTGGATTTGAACTTCTTGTGGATATTTAGCCATTGTACTTCATTATACTTATTATCTAATTATCTTTTTTGATTAATGAAAGCATTCACAGTTGCAGCCATTTTTGCATTGTTTCATTCTTCAATTAATAAGTAAATTGTGTGATCTATCTTGTGAGTTGTGTGTTTGTCCATAGATCTATGTGATCAATTTAATATGGTATCAGAGCCTCAGCAGACAAGGAACCTCTCCTCCTCAGATCTCCAGCTGGATCATTTTTTTGAGCAAAATTGCTCCTTCCAGTACTGCACGAAAAGCAGAGAATTTACCACTTAATATCCCAAGTTAGGAAATTGTTGATTAAGCTTGCTTGATCAACTATGCTGGGTGTGAAGGAAATTCCAAAAATGCAAACTGTCGACCTTAGTTTGTATGTTTGATTGTGTGACAGGTTATCGGCTCTTCTCACAACATTCGCTACAAGAATCCCTTTCTTCTCACTGCATTCTCTACAACAACTCAATCCTCCTTACTGCATTCAAAATGGCTCATTCAGTAGAGACCCTCACTTCTTTCAACTATCACTAGTGGAAGGAAGACATGGAGGTACTACTCCACACCAAGAAGCTGTTCAGACTCATAGAAGAAACAGAGGCAGTGCCAATTCTGAATCATGACAAAGAAAAGTACTTGAACAGGATTGTGACAAGCTTGCTTCCTTATTTGATAAGCAGGATGAGATGAGGGTCCATCATCTAGAAAATGAACTAATATCTCTTAATACATCCAACTTCGAAACACTGAATGAATTTTTCACAAAATTCAAGAACCTGGTATACCAATTGAAGCAATGCAAGGTGGAGAAGGAGGATGATTAGCTCATTCTTGCCATTCTCTCAAAACTCAGTGTAGAATACTCAATGTTTGTGTCAAATTTTCAATCAGTGAGGATCACTACTCCAAATTGGAAGATTCCCACTCTTGATGATTTCATTGCATCTCTCACTTATGAGCATGACAAGCTGATCCAAATGGGATCATTTGATCTTCCAAAGATCAAGCATTGGTTGCAGGAGGACCTAAGAGAGTGAATGATAAAGGGAAACAAAGAGATAAGTCCCTTGTGAAGAAAGAGCAGTCAAATGAGCCTTCAGGTTCGAAGAGAAGCAAGAAGAATGGCAAAGGCAAGGTCCTCTGCTCTTACCGTAGAAGGGGCTTTCATTCAAAAAGCTCCTGCATGAGAAGAGAACTTGATGAAATGACTCTTCTTTTGAAGAAACATAACATCTCTACACTTGTTAGCACAAGGAAGGATGACTTTGAAGAAGAAGATGAAGAATACCAAAGGAAATTCCATGCACTGAAGACTTTCTATTCATCAACACATGTCTTTCTCATTGATTTTGGAGCTTCCAATCATATGGTTGCATCTAGAGAATCATTCTCTTATTTTCAGTCCTTTGATGGTCCTAGTATTCAGATGGGAAATAATAGTAAAGTCCAAACAAAAGGGAAGGGATATATCAAGCTAGAACATGGAAGATTCAAAGATGTGCTATTTGTTCCCTCCTTAGCTGCAAGCCTGTTATCTGTCTACCAGATGACCCATACTGGCTCTCCAGAGCGAGTGATCTTTGGTCCCGACTCAGTAGAGATCACATATATCTCTACTGGGAACATCATAGCGAAGGGTGTTGCAAATCATGCCTCAAAAGCATATGAGTTCTCACATTTCATGCCTCCTTCAGAACCAGTGCACTCTCAGTAGCCACTTGCAAGGGAAGGTAAAATCATTTCATCTGCTTCTTTTGCAACTTCTACTAGTATTGCAGATCCATAGTTATCAGTTTACGAGATTGAGATTCAGGGTGATTCAGATCTAGATTCAGTCCCTACTTCCAAACTGGAAGCTAGGAAGTTGACTGGAAACCCACCTGACACTCAGAAAGGAAAGACCCTTACACTATGCCATGCAATCTTAACTCCTTCAGAGAGATGCAATAGACTCCTTGTAAGATGCTACATTGCAAAGGTTCAGTCTCACTACATTTAGAAGAATAGATATGATCATACACCTCTTCATCCAGCAAGAGACAAAGGTTACATTCCTCCTTCCTTCCATAATAAATTTTGGAGAAGAAGGAGAAGTCTACATTCCAAGCCCCAGAATACCTGTGCACAACACACCATGCATGCTGCTTCGCTACCTCATAGAGATGAAGATTGAAACAACACATTTTCAAGTTTTTCAAACTTAAATCCTGATTCTACTTGCTTATATAGAGGAGGGGATTTTTTCCCATGTGGGTTTTTCCTCAGCTACTTGTATTAAGTAGTTACTTTATTTTACTTGATGTAATGGGTGACCTATGGTCTTAGTTACCAGGGCCCACAGATTGTCCAAGTTAGCATTCAGGGGGGTGTTAGGATTATTAATCCTCCCTTGTCCGATTTGGTCATATGTCTAAATCAGGAGTCATGTCTAAATCGGGAGTCCATCCAATCTATTTTTAGTCACTAGCACCATTGGGTCCACTTGGCCTAATTGGGGCACATGTTTCAGTTACTAAAGTGTGGGGAACACTAATTGAGGCCTACTGCCACTTATTTCCCTTGCATGCATCAGTTTAGGAGCCTCCTAGACCAATCCCTAGAATTTAGGAGCCACTGGGAGTGCTGATACCAACCAAGGTCAGTTGAGTTGAGTTGGTGACTAGTCAAGCTAAGTTAGGAGCCAATTACATTCAATTCTAGTCCTCTACATTTAGTTAGCGCTAGGTTTGCATGGCTACATGCAGTAGAGGAACATTTCTCACCTACCTCAGCCAATTAGCCTCATTCAACATTGAATTAGACACTTGAGTTGTGTTTTAGAACTCCGACAAACTCTGGTGATGATTTAGACAAGGTCAGTTAACCATTGAGTCCTCCGATAATGATTTAGACAAGGTCTTAGTTACCTACATTCAAGTGGAGTGTAATCAATTAAAATTTCCTCATGTGGATTCGAATTGCTTGTGGCTATTTAGCCATTGTAATTCATTGTAATTATTATCTAATTACCTTTTTTGATTAATGAAAGCATTCACAGTTGTAGCCATTTTTGCACTGTTTCATTCTTTAATTACTGAGTAAATTGTGTGATATATCTTGTGAGTTGTGTTTTTGTCCATAGATCTATGTGCTCAATTTAATAACTCCGAGGAAATTGTTCTCCAAGAACTCTCTTGAGAATAATCAAGTGGGATAATGAATCCAAAAAGATGGAAGAGAGATCCCCAAGCCTCTCTTTGGCTTGGGACTTTATAGACAGACTTTTTAGTCAAAGGGGCAATTAAATCAAGAATCATTTGATTTCTTGATTTAACCCTTTTATTTAATTTTTAGGTACTTTTAATAATTAACTCAGGAACTTTTAGCTAGTTTCTAATTGTAGTTTTATAGGTATTATAATATTTAATATTAATTTTATTAATATTAATAATAGATGGATCCTTTCCTTCTTTCTTACATTATTAATATTATTACTATGCTTGCCCTTTATACATACCATGTATAAAATATATAATAATATATATATTATTTGTTAACGTTTGTCTTTAGGTATGATATATTATGATCTATAAACTTATGACACTTTCTTCATTAAGGTCAATCAGGTAGGTGGTTAGGTCTACTAGGATAGGAAACTCTAAACATCCTTGCATGTTGGATTCCCTCATATAACATGGTAGTTCTTTAGTACTTGATGAGAAAAGAAAATTCAATGTTTCATTTAATCACTTATAAATAAGTCAGATGAGATCAATATTTTACTTGAGTCGTTTTCACTTGGAATCATTAATCCTTTTCAGTAACTCCTAGAGCTTATCCATAGCCCATACTCAACGCTAAAAATACGGAGTTACAAACTTAGTGCAATTCCAGAGCTCCTCGCTCAAAACTAATATTAGGATGTACTTGTAGGATACACCTAGGGATACAATGGCCAAGGATCTGATGTTCCAGAGCTTATGCTCAACATCAACTTGTAAGTCTCAAGGGCTTATGCCCAACGCTTCCAATTTACCTTTTCATGTGTTCTAGAGCTTCATGCTTGACACAAATGTCTCAAAAATCAGGTGCTCTAGAGCTTCTCGCTCAACACAAATATAAGTACTCATGTGCTCCAAAGCTTCTTGCTCAACACAAAACATCAATTACCCATGTGCTCCAGAGCTCCTCGCTCAACACAAAACATCTCATCAGTCATCTGCCTTAGGGTCCACGCCCAACACATAAAATCATACATAAAACATATGTAACTGTCTTATGCCCAATACATCAAACAAATCATCATGTTCATATGCCGTGCGGTCCTAGACCCAATATATTAAAATAAAACATCAAAGCAACATCATAATCAATAAGGCTTATGCCCATAAGTGTTAGGTCAAAATTCGGGATATTACATCCCTCCCCGCTCAGAACAACACTGTCCTTGGTGTTCTAGGGACTTAGAATGAAATCATGAAACAAGGCGGGGTAAGCCTTTCTCATGGTGGGTTCATTCTCCCAAGTAGCCTCATTGGCTTTGAAGTGCTTCCATTGCACTTTCAACTGGACTATGGTGCGCTTCTTGAGCTACACCTCTCTCTTGTCCAATATACGAAGACGTTCAGGGGAAAACTCTCCTTCAGGTTCTACCTGTAATAAGGACCAATCAATCACATGTTTAGTATCATAAACATATTTCTTTAATAATGATGCATGGAAAACATTATGGACTCTTATGTGCGTGGGTAACTCTTGTTCATATGCCACTAGCCCTTTCTTGGCTAGTATCTCAAAGGGTCCACAAAATCTAGGTGCTAACTTACCACACATACCCAAGCTCAATGAGCTTCATTTTGCTTTCACTTTCAAGTAGACATGGCCGCCTATTTGATAGTATTTATATTTTCTTTTCTTATCCGCATAGATTTTCTTGCGGTATTGTGCTTCTTTAAGGTTCACCTGGACCTTGGCAATCAATTGTTCCAAGTCCTTTAACAAGTCAGGCCCTAACATGAGTCGATCCACTGGGCTATCCCAAGTAACCGGTGTTCTACACTTCCATCCATAGAGTATCTCAAAGGGACTCATCTTGGTGGAAGTTTGGTATCCATTGTTATATGAAAAATATGCAAGATGCAGGTAATCTTCCCACTTGGTGGGGTTGTTCATGACATCCATTCTCAGCATGTCCTTGACAATCTAGTTTACCCTTTCTGTCTTCCCGTCTATTAGCGGGTGATAAGCAGTACTAAAGTTCAACTGCGTCTCTAATCCAGAAAATAAAGATCTCCAAAATTTTTCGGTAAACTTAGTATCTCGATCCGAGATGATTGCTTTGGGTATCTCGTGCAATCTAAATATCTCCTTTAAGAAGATATTGACAATGTGTACTTCCTTGTAGGTCGACTTCACTAGAATGAAGTGTGCGGCTTTTGAAAATTTGTAAACTACTACAAAAATAGAATCATTTTGTTTCTTACTCTTAGGTAGAATGGTGATAAAATCCATAATAACGACCTCCCACTTCCATTCTGGAATGGGTAATGGCTGCAACGACCTTGAAGGATGCTGGTGCTTAGCTTTGACCAGCTGACATTCCTGACATTTCGTGATAAACAACGCTATGTTGACTTTTAACTTAGGCCAGAAAAAGTGTTTCTTAACAACGAATATCATCTTTTGATATCTCGAATTCCCCAATTAGGGTGTCCGATGAAATTCCATAGGGATGCTGGACCGAATGTCCCCTCCTTTCGGAACGTACAATCTCTCCTTGGACCATAGCAGTCCCATTTTGTCTACCTTGTACTCTTTTTGTCGTTGAAACAACTTGTCTCTTGGTCCTTCTTGAGGATTTATACATAGAAAGGGTCAACTCTGTTGGTCGTTCTAATCCTCTCGTGTAAATACGAATTGGTTTGACTTAAAGTCACCTCATATATCATATGAGTTCATCGGCTCAAAGCATCAACAATCTTGTTCTCTTTTCCCTTTATATGCTTTGGCTCAAAATGGTACTCACTAAGGAAAGCCAACCATTTGGATTTCCTGGCATTCAGATCCAGTTGCTCAAATAAATGCTTCAGACTCATATTGTCTATCTTCAGAAGGAATTTCCTTCCCATGAGACAGTGCCTCTGCATATTCAAGGAGTGGATGATGGCTGCTAACTCAAGATCGTGCATGGGGTAGTTCTGCTCATGTTCTTTTAACTTTCATGATTCATAACATATCGTGTAATCGTTCTGCAAGAGGACTCCTCTGAGCCCTTCCTTGCTTGCATCTGTGCAAACAACAAAATCCCCATCGGGATCCACAATTAGTAGTATTGGTGCGGTCGTCAAAAGCTGCTTAAGCTTTTGAAAACTTTCCTCGCACTTGGTTGTCCATTAGAACTTATTTGCCTTCTTTTGAAAAGTGGTCATGGGACAAGCTATTCTCGAGAAGTTCTCAATGAACTTTCGATAATATTCGGCTAATCCCAAAAAGGATCTAATGTCGGTGACACTAGTAGGGGTAGGTCGATCCTCTATGGCTCTAATCTTTTTCAGGTCCACAACTATCCCTGTCTTAGAGATGGTGTGACCCAAGTACTGTATCTATGGTTTGTAAAAATAAGATTTACTAAACTTGGCGTAGAGATGGTGTTCTCGTAACACCTGTAGCACTATGTGAAGGTGTTTCTCGTGTTCCTCTTTACTCATAGAGTAAACTAGGATGTCTTCTATAAATACCAAAACAAATTTATCCAGATATTTATTCAATATACTGTTCATCATACACATAAAGTTCGTGGGTGCATTGGTCAACCCTAACGACATTACTACAAACTCATAGTGATCGTACCTTGTACAAAAGGCGGTTTTGTGAATATCCTCGTCGCGAATCCGTACCTGATGGTACCCAAATCACATGTAGATCTTTGAAAAGATCTTGGATCCTCCTACTTGATCGAACTATTGGTTTATCCCACAATATTGAGAGGGGGGGTGAATCAGCATTGCCAGTTTTTACTTTAAATTACACAAAATAAACAATCAACAAAGATTTTATCGTGGAAACCTCAAAAGAGAAAACAACCAACACAAACTCATTAATAAGATGAATTTACAAAATTGTTTATTTGCTGTAATAGAAAGGATGTAGATACACCCTAGATTTTTCCTGCAACTACAGACGAGGATGCTACAACACCCCTATGGTTTTCTGCCTACTTCAACAGATAAGGATGCTACGACACCCTATTCTCCAACTACGAATGGAAGGAGGCTACAACCCCCTGCGGACCCGTGGCCTGCCCTAGCACCACCATGCCAACCTAGACAGATGTTCATAGTCTTTTAGAACAATTGAAAAAACTATTCACTTAGGACTCTATCAGACTTACTAACATAGATGCCTTATTCTTTACACATTCATTCAATTAAATACCTTTTACCTATTACCTACCAATGCATCTATCCATAGATGCATTCTTTATTTTTGGATCATGATTGTTTACTTACAGAAATACCTCTTCATCATCTACCCATTCAACCGTCGCATCATTTCATCGTTAAGTTTCAGCAAACGTACAGTTTCGTTCTTCTCACAACCCACAGTTCATTTCCACAGCTCTGTTTATCGTTTTCTGATGCTTCCTTAATCTTCTTCTCCAGATACAATCCAAACCGTTGATATTATGCCCGAATCTATCCGGGCCATTGATATACTCTAAATATTTCCTCTTGAAATCTTATTTCTGGACCAAGTTCCTATTTCGATGATTCCCCACCGTTGATCTTCATCGGGCGCCTCCATGAGCGTTGATCTTCAAATTGCGGGATGCCAGATGTAACATTTCCCAACATCATATCTCGACTTTCCACAAACTTTTTTTCGCACTTATTTTTCCGAACCATTGATTTGTTTTAGCGAAACTAACTTCAGCCATCCAATCTCTCCAGATTGCAGGATGCGACATTTCCCAAAATTTGACTTTCCGCAACTTCTCTTATGCACCGTCGATCTCTTTTGGTGGAACTAATCTTAGTGGTTCTATCTTTATATTTTGTGGAAATTCATCCTCCTCCATTGGATCTCGTGCAGGATGCTTCATGACTGTTGATTTTAGATTGAATTCGGATCTCATCATGACTTTGCGGATCTGCATGATCTCTTTGCAAAAATCCTTTGCATTTGCTTCTAACAGTTTTGTATTTCATACTACATCTCTACTTCCGACCGACCTTTCGTTCTTTGTTTCATTAATCATTGTTTACATCATAATATTGACACTGTCTTGGAAGTCTTCAGATCAATCATTCATCTCATATGTGTCATGCCACA
Organism: Pseudotsuga menziesii; assembly: GCA_001517045.1. NCBI lineage: Eukaryota > Viridiplantae > Streptophyta > Pinopsida > Pinales > Pinaceae > Pseudotsuga > Pseudotsuga menziesii. The sequence goes on from LPNX010113788.1 coordinate 343,774, forward strand.
TTCTCAACTATGCCATGCCATGCCATCACTACCTCAGTATTTCACTGAGTTTGTCCTGCCATCATATCCACTGGTTATTCCTTTGTCATTAGTGAACATCTTTGACATCAATGACAAATATATACTCAACAATCTCCCCCTTTGGCATTGATGGCAACCAAGCTCTGACCATTCTCCCCCTTTGACAACAATGACAAAGGAACATTTCTGTCTGACAACTCCCCCTATCAACATTTCTCCCCCTGAGATTGAGCTTTCTCCTCTTAGTAATTTTGTAAGAGAATTACTACCATTTTCTATCTAAGACGCTCAAAATCTTCCTTAGGTAGTGGTTTGGTGAAAATGTCAACAATCTGTTCTTTTGTGTCAATGTATTATAATTTGACAACTTTTTGAGATACCCGTTCTCTTAGATAGTGATACTTGATTGGTATATCTTTTGTCTTAGAATGCATGATAGGATTTTTAGACATATTTATAGCACTAGTGTTATCACAGTTGATCACTATTGGATGTTCATATTTTACAAGTAGATATTCTAGGATTTGTCTCATCCAAATAACTTGAGTGCAACATGAGGCGGAAGCAATATATTCTGCTTCTGCTATAGAGAGTGAATTGGAGGATTGTTTTTTACTTGACCACGATACTAAACAATTTCCAAGAAAAAAATGCTGCTCCACTCGTACTTTTTCGATCGTCAACACTTCCTGCCCAATGTGCATCAGTAAACACCTTCAAGGTAAAGTCTTGTCCTTTCGGATACCATAAACCATACTCCATAGTACATTTTAGATATTTGAAAATCCTTTTTACTGCTGTTACATGTGTTTCTTTGGGAGCTGTTTGGAATCTATCCACCAATCCAACATCTTGCATCACACCTGGTCTTGTGGTTTTCATATATAGCAGTCTTCCAATCATGCATCAAAACATGGTATGATCTACTTCCAAAGATTCATCATCCTTACTTAACTTGCAACCAGTGACCATAGGAGTACCAACAAGATTGGAATCTTCCATTTTAAACTTTTTCAACATGTCTTTGATGAACTTAGTTTGAGAGATGAAAATTCCTTCGTCTTTTTGGTAGACTTGCAATCCCAAGAAGAATGTCAATTCACCCAACATTGACATTTCAAATTGTTTCTTCATTCCAGAGGCAAATTCTACACTTAGGATTTGAATATTGCTTCCAAATATGATATCATCCACATAGACATCAATGATGACCATATTTTTACCTTCGATTTTTAGGTAAAGATTACTTTCAATGACTCCTCTTTTAAAACCTTGATGTTTCAAGTAACTATCTAGTCTTGAAAACCATGCTCTTGGAGCTCATTTGAGACCATGGAGTGCCTTTTTTAGTTTACAAACATAATCTCATTTTCCAGACAAGAAGAGAAACCCTTCAGGTTGTTCAACATACACTTCTTCTTCCAGTTTTCCATTTAGGAATGCAAACTTGACATCCATTTGATATACTTTGAAGTTTTTATGGCATGACAGTGCTAAAAACATTCCGATTGCTTCAAGTCAAGATACAAGAGCATAAGTTTCTTCAAAATCAATACATTCCACTTGGGCATAGCCCTTACAAACCCATGTTGCTTTGTTCCTTATTACTTGTCCATCTTGATTGAACTTGTTTTTGAAAATCCATTTGGTTCCTACAATGTTCTTATCTTCAGGTCTTGGGACAAATTTCCAGGTCTCGTTTTTCTCAATATGATCTAGTTCTTCATTCACGGCTTTGACCCATTCATCACTTTTGTTGGCTTATGTAAAGTTCTTGGGATCTACTATTGAGAGTAGGGCTTGTTCCACATCGGGTAGTTGTACTCTTGTTTTGACTCCAACATTTTTATCACCCATGATTTGTGACTCCGGATGATCTTTTTGTACCCTTCTAGAGGGAGTTTTAGTGTCAAGTTTAGGGAAGTCTTCATCATCTCCCTGTGTATCTTCCTTCTCTTTGTCTTCATCTTCGTTATGAATGTTCTCATCCTTTTGCAATTATTTTATTTCATCATCACATGTATTTTCAACACTGTCAAGTTTTTTCTCTTTCCTTGGTTTTATATCATCTACTTTCACATCAACACTTTCTAAATTTTTATGTAACCTTTTATTGTAACATTTGTATGCATTTTTGGTGGATAAGTATCCTAAAAATATTCCATCATCAGTTTTGGAGTCGAACTTTCAAAGGTCATCCTTGTTTCTTTTGATGTAACAGTTACTGCCAAACACCTTAAAATATTTGACTGAGGCTGGTCTTCCATACCATAATTCGTAAGGGGTCTTATCCTGATTCACTCTGAGTTGTCCTCTGTTAAGTGTGTAGACAACTGTGTATAGAGCTTCTCTCCAAAATGAATTTGATAGTTTTGCTTCATTGAGCATAGTTATGGCAACTTCTTGGACTGTTCTGTTTTTCCTTTCAACAACCCCATTCTACTAAGGAGTTTTTGCAACTGAAAAATTGCCTCTTAATTCCATGACCTTCACAAAAATCATTGAATTCATTTGAAGTAAATTCTCCCCCATTCTCTGATATAAGACACTTGATTTTCATGCCAGACTCATTTTCAGCCATTGCCTTGAATATTTTAAATTTTTCAAAGGCTTCTGATTTTTCCTTGAGAAATGCCACCCAAGTCATCCTTGTGTAATTATCAATAAGCAAGATGAAATAATGATATCCTTGCAGACTTTTAGTTCTGGTTGGTCCACAAAGATCTGTGTGTATTATTTCCAATGGGTGTGAGGTCATATGTTCTTTTATTTTAAAACTAGCTCTGGTTTGTTTCCCATGTTGACAATGTCTGCACACAGAGTTTAGAGGAACTATAATATTAGGTATATCTCTTACAGCTTCCTTCATGCTTATTTTGGAAATATTGTCAAAACTTAAATGTCCCAACCTTATGTTCCATAACCAACTTTCGTCTACCATACTTAAGTAACCTTGGTTTTCATTTTACAATATGTATACATTGTTTGTATTTCTCATAGCAATGCCAACAACCTTTCCTGATTTCTTATTCTTGATTTCACATTTTTTGAGTTGAAGATGCAAATGTGTGCTTGTTTGCATGTTTGACTTACACTGAGAATATTAGGCTTGATTTTTTCAACTAGCAAAACATTTTCTGCTTTGATCCTGCTGTTGACAACATATGTTCCTTTGCCGATTATTTTGGAAGACAGGCTGTCTCCAAAAGTGACTTTTCCCTTATTATTTTTTAGTGTTATGAATTTTCTTGGGTCACAAGTCATATGTTTTGAAAAACCACTGTCCAAGTGCCATAAGTTTTGGCTTTCAGTTGCACATAAGGCAATCATGGAAGTTTCCTTTTCTTCATTTTCTCTCCAATATCTTTCTTGTTTGGTGTTCTGAGATTTGATTGCAACAATATTTCTTGTAGGAGTCTTCAGCTTACAATCTCTTGCCATATGTCCATGGTTATTACACTTATAAAATTCTATATCATATTTTTGGAGTAGTGTAAAAGATTCTTATTTCCCTTCAACTTATTACTTGATGACTTCTTCTTGTATTCAGATACTTTTCTTTCAGTTCTGCATTTTAAGGATTTATGACCAAAATTTTTACAAGAAAAGCAGTAACCTAAAAATATCTGTAGATATCTATTTGGTCTCTTGGGTGCTATATTATTTCTATTTTTATCTTGAGAAATTAAGTCAGCTTTCTTGCTTCTTTCCTTTTTAGCTGGAGTCTTTAGTACTTCAGCATAGCTTTTCTTACTTCCTTCTTGATTTGTGATAGGAAAACTCTCTGGCTTCTTTTCTTTAACGAACCCCAAACCATACCTATCACTTGATGGTCTTTGGTTAATTAGAATGTCATCTAGAATCCTTGAGCTATTCTCAAATTTTGTTTTGATAGATCCTTCATCAAGCTTTCTCTTGAATTGCATGATTTCTTCTGCAAGCTTTTCAAACTCTTGTATTCTTCTTTTGAGCTGGAGGTTTAGGTCCTCCTCAACCTTTTTGGCATCTAAGAGTTGAGATTCCAACCGACTAATGATAATATTTAACTGTCAGTTCTTTCTCCTACACTTCTCAAGTTCTTCAAGGGAACTAACAAGTTCAGATCTTAGATCTACTTCTCCTTCTATGTCTGAGTCACTATTTGAATCTTGAGCGTCTAAACCCATAAATAAAACTTCAGTTTCTTCAACTTCGCTTCCATCTGAATCTTCATTGTCTTCCATAGTGTAAACAATTTTCTTTTTCCCATAGGGGTTTTTCTTGTTTCATGGTTTACCCATTTTTAATTTTGAAGTTTCTTTTTCTTCATTCTCATCTTGTTTAGTGTAGGTGCATTTAGAGGAAAAATGTCCAATCCTTCCACAATTAAAACACTTTAAAGGTAACTTCCCCTTGTACTTTTCAGTCCCTCTCTCAAGTTTATTAATGAAAAGGGTTTCCTCATCATTTGGGTTTTCTTATTGATATTTTATGGAATCTTTAAAAGATGTCTCTTTTCTTGAAGATCCATTTTGTCCTATTCTCATCTCATACACAGTGAGAATTCCATGTAAATCATCCATTGTTACCTTTTTAAGGTCATCTCGTTCTTCTAAGGTGGATACCTTTGTGTCATATCTCATTGACAATGTTCTTAGTACCTTTCTTACCACTTATTTTTCTTTTAATTTTCCTCCAAGGCCTCTGATTGCATTAAAAACTACATCTACTCGAAGAAGGTATTCCCCAACATTCTCTTCTTCTTTCATTTTAAGATTTTCAAATTGACCTCTATATGTTTGAAGTTTGGATTCTTTGACCTTAGATTCTCCTTCATAGATAATATTCAATTTGTCCCAAGCTTGTTTGGCAGATGTGCATTGCATAACTTTAGTAAATACCGAGTTTGTTAACCCACTTAATATTGCGTTTAGGGCTTTGGAATTACCTTCATATTCACCTAGTTCAATTGTGTTCGTAGGGTATTGGTTTCCTATATTACGTTCCTTTTCTATTGCTACCCAAACCTTCCATCCCAAGGACATCAGATGACACCTCATTCTTACACTCTAGTAAGCATAATTTTCTCTGGTAAATAGTGGAGGTTTGTTGGTGGCCAATCCTTCTTGTTGATCTATTGTGGTTTTTGGATAGAATATTCCTTCCAGTAGTTAAGCTGTTGTGAAGGAACCCGCTCTGATACCAATTGTTGGTTTATCCCACAATACCGATAGGGGGGGGGGTGAATCAGTATTGTCATTTTTTACTTTGAAATACATAAAATAAACAATCAACACAAATTTTATCGTGGAAACCTCAAAAGAGCAAACCACCAATACAAACTCATTAATAAGATGAATTTACAAAATTGTTTATCGGCTGTAACAGAAAGGATGTAGATACACCCTAGATTTTTCTTGCAACTATAGACTAAATGCTACAACACCCCTATGGTTTTCTTCTTGCTTCAACAAACAAGGATGCTACAACACCCTGTTCTCTAGCTACGAATAGAAGGAGGATACGACCCTCTGCAGACCCATGGCCTTCCCTAGCACCACCATGCCACCTTAGACTGATGTTATCAGTATTTTAGAACAGTTGATAAAACTATTCACTTAGGACTCTATCAGACTTACTAATAGAGACGCCTTATTCTTTACACATTCATTCAATAAATACCTTTTACCTATTACCTACCAATGCATCTCTCCATAGCTTCATTCTTTCGTTTTGGATCGTGACTGTTTACTTACAGACATACCTCTTCATCATCTACCCGTTTAACCATCACATCATTTCATCATTAAGTTTTAGAAAACGTATCGTTTCGTTCTTCTTAGAACGTAGAGTTCATTCCCGCAGCTCTGTTTATCATTTTCTAATGCTTCTGTAATCTTCTTCTCCAGATACAATATGGACCATTTATATTATGCCCGAATCTCTCCAGACCGTTGATCTACTCTAAAGATTTACTCTTGAAATTGTATTTCTGCGCCAAGTTTCTGTTTCAAAGATTCCCCACCATTTATTTTCATCGGGCTTCTCCATGAGCGTCGATCTTCAGATTGCGGGATCCAGGATATAGCATTTCCCAACATCATGTCTTGACTTTCCGAAAACTTCTTTACACACTTCTTTTTCTGAACCATCGATCTGTTTTAGCGAAACTAACTTCAGCCATCCGGCCTATCTATATTGATGGATGCGGGATGCGGGATGCAACATTTCCCAAAATCATATCTTGACTTTCTGCAAGCTTCTTTCCACAACTTCTTTTCCGCATCGTCGATCTCTTTTGGCAGAAATAATCTTAGCAATTCAATCTTGATCTTTTGCAGAACTTCATCATCCTGCCTGTCTTTTGCAGAACTCATCCTCAGCTGTTGGATCTCGTGCAAGATGCTTCCCAACCATCAATTTTAGATCAAATTCGGATCTCATCACGACTTTGTGTATTTGCATGATCTCTTTGCGGAAATCCTTTGTGTCTATTTCTAATAGTTTTGTCATTCATACTGCATCTGTACTTCCACTCGACCTTCTGTTATTTGTTTCATTAACCATTGTTTACATCATACTATCGATAGTGTCTTGGAAGTCTTCAGATCAGTCATTCATCTCATATGTGTCATGCCACATTCTCAACTATGACATGCCATGCCATCACTACCTTAGTCTTTCACTGAGTTTGTCCTGCCATCATACACATTGGTTATTCCTTTGTCATTCGTGAATATCTTTGACATCAATGACAACTATATACTCAACACGAACAAGTCATCGATCCTAGGGAGTGGGTATCGGTTCTTGATATTCATCTTGTTAAGATAATGGTAATTGATGCACATACTCATTGTACCATCCTTTTTCTTTATGAAGAGTATCGGTGCTCCCCAAGGGGACACACTTGGTCGGATATATCCTTTCTCTATCAACTCCTCCAGCTGTAGTTTGAGTTCCACCAACTCTGGTGCACTCATGCGGTAAGGGTATTTCGAAGCCAGAACTGATCCTGGTGTCAGTTCTATGGAAAAATCTAGGTCTCGTTTCAGAGGTAATCTTGGGATATCCTCAGGAAATACATCCTTGAAATATACAAGAACTGGAAAGTCCTCTATGTGTTGTTCTGTTTCAGCTTCCATGTCTTGGATATTTACTGCAAACAGCTTGCAGCCTTTCCTCAAGCACTTATTTTCTTGTAAAGTAGATATCTACCTTACACAAACTTTCTTCGGTATGCCTTGAATCTTCACTTGATTCCCTTGGCTATCTGTACACAATATTGACTTATGTAAACAATCGAGCATGACATGGTGTTGTTCCTACCGGTCCATGCCGATAAGTATATCATATGATCCTAAGGGTATGATTTTTAGGTTTACTTTAGTAGGAAAACCATTCAGGTTTACCTCACAATCTTTAACTATCTCTAAAACTTTCCATTTCGTACCTATGGCTAATTGCACCAGCCATGATTTATCATGTTTAACTTTTCCTAGTTTACATATATCAACAATTTTAGGTGATACATAGCTTCGACAAGCACTGAGGTCAATTAGTATTCAAATAGAAGTGTTCAAGATCTTACCTTTTATCTTAACCATGGTAGCCTGATGGTCTGCCTTTCGGCCATCCAAGGCTGCATAAATTCATGGTGTTCTAGATATGTCCTCTACCATTTGTTCTTCCTATAAGTTGTGTAAGATCCCACTAGTCTTATTCTTACAGTCCCAGGAATAATGAGGCCCTTTGTAATGTCCCTGACCCTCCGACCGACGAAGAGGATGCTACCATGGCGTTAACCATCCGGGCTAAGAGCCCCATGAACATGTGACTTCATAAATATTGAAATGCTGAAAACAAAATGCTTTGAACTAGAACATGCATACATGATTATTTATCATACAACAGAATCCAACATACGTTCATACAAGCATTCAACATGTTCATCATAGTCATTAACAGTAAATAGGATTGCAGAAGTAAAATAGACAAGATTGCTTATCTTATAAAGAACTCGTTCCACAACCAGCTACGTCGCTGCAATGTTCCACCCAACCATAGGCCAGCATGCTCCTTAATCTTTCAGTAACGCTGCCACCCCCGACCTGGGCATGATTCTCCAAGGAATAAGGAACAAGAAGGCTTACACATAGCCAAGGATACAAACAACACATCCAAGCCAACACATTTGGGTTTATCAGGCCATCCAAGAGCTGGGAAAGGCTAAATACTAAGCTGGTGAGCCCATTACAGAGCTAGGAACACCTACACTAGAACTAGCTTGACTTCTAATACACCCACACACACCGAACACAAGGAATTAGTCCCTTCTCTGCTACACAGTCCCTCAGGCCTTGACTTCCCTTCCAGTGCTATTCAGGGGTTGTGGAGAAGAAATCCAACCCTCTAGCTCTATCGGTGTGGTTTCCAAACACACCAGTTTTATCAAGAAAACCAAGCCCCCATCCATGCTCTTGACACAGTCCGAAGACCAACCATTGCACGCATGCAATCAATCAGCAGTTACAACTTAGACAGGGAAAAATGATTCCTGAGTCGTTCTTGGCCCTATCATGGCCAAAATGACTCCCAAGCAACTTACAGCAGTCTCCAAATGTATCAACAAACACAGTTCGCAATGTGGGGAAACAATAGTCCGTCCTAGACAACGAAGCCACCAGGGAAATACTTACCTAGACCACACTGGGGAAGGAGATACCGACTCTCAACCTGTGCATGAGGGAAATTTTTACATCAGACCTCTGGAATTCGGATGGAAAACATGCTAGATACCCCTCTGTGGAAACGTGAATGACATTCGAAAATGAATCCCCCTTCCTAGCTGCATGAGACAAAACCGAAAAAGAAGCTTGTGCGTGGAAAACAATCAGACTCCCACCCCTGAGTGAGGATGAACAGACAATGGAGAGAATGCGTAGTAGTGTAGAGGGTGGAGTCCGCAGGAGTGATGGCGGTGTTTTTTTTTTTTTTTTGCCAACGTAAGGTCAACCCGCTGGTGGAGTGTGCATGTGGACAAGGACTGACAGTCCTGCCACACTCCACTCCCATCCATAACTGCCCCAACTAATAGCAACAATTTTTAATGGTAGAAGTTGGGTAAGGCAAGGGAAGGTGACACATGGATTTTTCCCCATTGGTTCATGGTTTAACAATTCCCCCCCCTTATCCTTGGGAAAATCATGCCCTTTTCATTATGGTTACAGTGAGCATAGCTGGTTGGGTTCATTTAATTAAAGATGTATATTTACATGATGACAAAACTTGATATGTATTCCTCATGCCCCGATATACCCTCGGTGACAATTTCGACCCGAAACATAGCATAACCAATCAATGGTGGGGCCTTGGCCCTTAGCTCCACACCATGATTATTTACAATATATACATCATAGACATCTAATGAAATAGGGTCAAAACCGGGGTGTTACATTCCCCTCCCCCTTCAATAGCACTGTCCTCAGTGCTTTACAAAATTGAACAAAATTCTACACTGGTATCACCTCAGTGTTCTGTAGAATTGAGCAAAAATGGATGTGCCAATTGCATGGCATCCTCCATCTCCCATGTAGCCTCTTCAGGTCTGTAGTGCTCCCATTACACCTTTACCTATCCTATGGCCCGGTTCCAGAGCATTGTGACCTTCCTGTCGAGGATGCGCATTGGCTCGATTCAGAACTCTCCCTCAGGTTCCACCTGAATCACATCCCAATTTATCACATGGTTAGGATCATGTACATATCTATTAAGAAAAGAAACATGAAAAACATTATGAGCCCTAGTGCTAGTAAGCAATGCAATTCTATATGCAACTAGTCCTATTATTTCAAGCACTTCAAATGGCCCACAATATCTTGGTGACAACTTGGCATAACTTCCAAGCTTCAAGGAACTCTTCTTTGCCCTTACTCTGAGGTAAACATGATCCCCAACACTGAACTCCCTGTTCACCCTATGCTTATTTGCATAGCTTTTCTGTCTGTCCTGTGCTGCTTTCAGATTCTGCCTGATCTTTATAACCTCTTGCTCCTTCTCCTTGAGCAATTCTGGTCCAAGCACAATCCTGTTCACTGGGTTATCCCAAGTCACTAGTGTCCTACACCTTCTTCCATACAAAGCTTCATACGGACTCATCCCCAAGGATGCCTGCTGTCCATTGTTATAAGCAAACTCTACCAAGTGTAAGTAATCTTCCCACTTGGTTGGTTTGTCCATCACGTACATGCGAAGCATGTCTTCAAGCACCTGACTAACTCTCTCTGTCTGCCCATCTATCTGAGGATGGTATGCAGTGCTGAAGTTTAGCTTTGTACCCAAGTCTGCAAACAACCCCTTCCAAAACTTGGAAGTGAACTTGACATCTCTGTCAGAGACTATTGCCTTACGCAATCCATGCAATTTGAAAATCTCCTTCATGAAGATCTTTGCAATGTCATCAGTCTTATGCATAGACTTAACCGGTATAAAATGTGCTGCCTTTGTCAACTTGTCCACCACAACCATGATGGAATCACGTTGTCTCCAAGTCATCGACAATCCTGTAATAAAATCCATGGAAATAACTTCCCATTTCCATTCTGGAACTGGCAAAGGCTGCAACAAACCTGCAAGGTGTTGATACTCAACCTTTACCTATTGACATTTCATACACCTCGAAATGTACTCAACCATATCCATTTTCATTCCTAGCCAAAAGTACTGCTTTCTAGCTGTAGCAATGGTCTTTTGGTATCCTGGGTGGCCGGAATATGGAGCTTGATGGATTTCATCCATAACAACTCTCGTCAAATCTACTACATCTGGAATATAAATTCTACCTTTATAAGTGAGAAGTCCATCTTCTTCAAATTTATATCCCTCATACCTCTTCTCAAGACTTTGCTGTTGCAATTTGTCTTTTACTTGCTCATACAATTCATCTCTAGCAGCATGACTAACAATCTGCTGCCTCAAATCTGATTGGCAAATACTAAGAGATGCCACATGCATTTCTTGCATCTTCGTGCTGAGTGCATCAGCTACCTTATTCTCCTTTCCTTTTATGTGCTTGATCTCGAAATCAAACTCGCATAAAAATTCTAGCCATCTTGCTTGCCTAGCATTTAGAGTAGGCTGATCAAACAAATACTTCAGACCACAATGGTCTATTCTGAGCTCAAATCTCCTACCCATTAAGTAATGTCTCAACATCTTGAGGGCATGTACTATGGCTGCAAGCTCTAGATCATGAGTGGCATAGTTCTTCTCATGTTCCTTCAGTTTTCTTGACTCATAACATATCATGTGGTTGTATTGCATAAGGACTCCTCCAAGCCCTTGTCCGCATGCATCGGTACACACCACAAAATATTTCTCTGGGTCTGCAACTTTCAATATGGGTGCACTGGTGAGAAGATTCTTCAATCGCTGGAAACCTTCTTCACACCTCGATGTCCATTCGAACTTCATCCCCTTCTTTTGCAAAGAAGTGATGGCATGTGCAGCTTTGGAGAATCCCTCAATGAATCTCCGGTAGTATCTTGCAAGTCCCATAAAGGATCTTACATCTGTCACATTTCTTGGAGTAGGCCAATTCATAATGGCTTCAATCTTTTCAGGGTCCACAGATATACCTTCCTCTGAGATAATGTGATCCAAATACTGAATTCTATCTCTATAGAAGTCACACTTGCTTAGTTTCGCATACAACTGATGCTCCCTAAGCAATTTCAATGTCAATCTCAAATGCTCTTCACGTTCTTCCTCATTCTTAGAAAAAACAAGAATGTCATCAAGGAAGACAAGAACAAACTTATCCATATATTTGCTGAAGACACTATTCATAAGGCACATAAATGTAGCTGATGCATTTGTGAGGCCAAATGGTACCACTACAAACTCATAATGTCCATACCTTGTCCTGAAGGGTGTCTTATGAATGTCTTCATCCTTGATTCTCACCTGATGGTAACCAGACCTCAAGTCAATCTTGGAAAATACCTTTGTTCCTCTCATTTGATCAAAGAGGTCATCAATCCTAGGCAAAAAATATTTATTCTTCACAGTAACCTTGTTCAACTGTATGTAATCAATACATAACCTGAGTGTACCATGTTTCTTCTTTACAAATAGAACTGGTGCTCCCCAAGGAGACACACTTGGTCGAATATACTTCTTTTCCAACAACTCTTGCAGTTACATCTTCAACTGTAGCTTCTCTGGTGTACTCATCCTGTAGGGTGCCTTGGACACTGGTGCTGCTCCTGGCACAAGTTCAATAGTGAAGTCAATGTCCCTCTTTGGAGGAAGCCCTGGAAGCCCATCAGGGAACACATCCCTAAATTCATGTAACACCTGATAGTCCTCCAACCTCAGAGTTTAATCGTCTGTTGCCTCCAAAATCTGAGCTGCATACGACTTGCAACCCTTCCTACAGAACTTCTTTAATTGCATTGCTGAAACCTGCCGTACTAAAATCACCTTTGGAATACCTTTCACAACTACTAGGTTCCCTTCTTCATTCATGCATTCTAAAGTATTATTATAACAGTCAAGCTTCACCCTATGAGCTTCTAACCAATCCATTCCAATGAGAACATCATAGGAACCAAGCGGTAGAACATTCAGAGCTACACAAGTGACCAATCCATCCATGACCAATGGACATTTCTCTACCATTTCACTGAATTTTCTCTTAGTTCCAGTGGCTAGCTGAACTAACCAAGATTTCCTATGCTTTACCTTCTTAAAAGCACAAATCTCCACTACTCTAGGAGTAATGTAACTGTGTGTCGAACCAGGGTCAATCAAAATAGAAACAGATTGCTCAATAATCTTACCTGCTACTTCAACCACAGTTGACTGGTGATCTGCTTGGCGGTCCTCGAGTGCTGCATAAATCCTGAGGACTGCCCTTGCTACTTGACCCACTGTTTTTGCTTCTTGAATGTTATAAGCTGGCCTTGCACTCTCATTATCGAGTGGACAATTTCTGCACATGTGGGGTCCTTCACATTTCCAACATTGGAGTGGCCCTCTACTATGTTGTGGATCCTTAGGATTTTCTCCTGTCACTCCAACTGGTTTACTCGCAGCTTGGGATGGCTGCTTCTGCTGATTCCTGAAGTTAGAAGGTTTGAAACCCTTCTTTCTTTGGTCATACTTCTCGTTCTTCTTGTCCTTCCATGCCTTATGGTAATCCGGCTTACCTTTGCTTTGCTCATAGCAATACTTAGCCTTCCTTATTGCTTCCTCAAGGGTTCTAGGTTCATAAAACTCAATTCTATCTTTGTAAGACTGAGGCAATCCACTCAGAAAACGTTGGACCTTCACTTTTTCATCTCTGATGTACCGGACATACCTCAACAGTTCCAAAAACTTATTTCCATATTCTTCCATGGTCCACTATCCCAATCTCAGCTCATGGATCTCCTTAATCTTGTCATCATAATACCTGTCAGAGAGGTATTTCTACTTGAAATATTTCTTGAACTGTTTCCACTTAAGTCTCCTTTCACTGATCCTCTTTACTTGCTTGAAGTGTTCCCACCAAATGGATGCTCTTCCATTCAGATTGAATATGGAAACTCTTGCCTTCATGTTTCCCGAATAGTCATGCACCTAAAAGTACTTCTTTATCCCAAGAAGCCAAGTTTCAGTCTCTTGTCCAGTCTTTAATTCACCATCAAATGAAGGAGGTTTAGCTTTCTTAAATTCATCCCGAGAGCGATCCTTATGGCGTCTCTTTCTTTTTCTTCTAAGAGAAGAAGAACTTGAATCCTCGCTGGATTCTTCAGAATCAGATGACTCACTAGAAGTCCTTCTCCTTCTCCTAGTATTGCTCTTGCTGCCCTCTGGTCTTGCTGTATCTCGTCCAGAGTCTATCTTTCTCTGCAAGTCTGTCAAACTCTGTAACATTGCAACATTCAACTGTTGCTGCTCTTCTTGGGCTTTAATCAAGATTCTCATGGTGGCTGCAACATTTGACGGTGTCTCTTGGAATCTCCTTCCATTGGACTCAATGTCATCATTTACATTACGAACATTTTCTCCCATGGCATCTTCTACTCGCTCGTAAGAATCCCGAGCATCATACCCATCATGGGTTCTCATGACTGAACCACTTCTGGCTTTACCACACTGTTCTTTCTAGAGTACTGCTTTTGGAAGTTATCTAAAGTTTTGCAAATGTGTTTGTAGCAAACTGTTAGATGCATAATATTAATATAAATCAAAATTACTTACCTTTTCTTCTGGAAATTCATAAAACAACAATTATGCTAAAACACAGAATTTTCTCTATTTCATATTCAGCTCTGTGACCACGGACAGTCTGCTGAAATTTGCTAAAATAGTTAGAATTTGCTGAGAAAATTTCCACTTTGAGAAACCCAAAGTTTCCTTCTCTTCATCAGGTCTCTTCCGCACAAATTTTTCGGTGTTTCGGCGGGCAAATCGCCAAACTTCCAATCTGCATTGGCGACGCGGAGGACTGTTCACCTATTTCCTTCAGCTGTATTGGATCTGCATCTAACTCTCCGAACCTAATCGGTGACGAAACCAGCCTATGCGCTGCATCGACGATCGAGTGTCTTGTGCATCGGGTGGCTAGTCATCTCGGCTTCCGCAACGGTGGCCCATAAACCTTCTATGTCTTCTACGGCCACAAGCCTATCTCAACAGGTCTAACCCTCTGCAGATCGGTGATCCAAGTCACTATAATTCCTGTCATTGTGGTGATCCAAAAGGAAACTTACCTCCTCTGTGTCGACGATCAGCTACGTTATTGCGTCAGACGATTAGTCTTCTAGGCAGCCGCAATGGGGGAAAGTGTTCTTACTTCAGTTTTCGTAGCAAACGTCTAGACGTTCGATCGACGAGTTACTCGTTTGATTCCTTTCGCTGCACCGGGCCTGCAATGGTCTATTATCCCGCGTCTATTCGGCAATAGCATAACCTGTTAGTCACCCAGCTCTCTGCAACGACGGCCAACAATTCCTTAAGTATTTCGCAGCCGTAAGTCTATCAGCGGTCGGAAGCACTAGTTGCTTTGATGTCAGAGGGCTAGTTGACTATGCAGCCGCAATGGCATGTCACCTTCATTGAACTTTTTTTGATCAGCGATTCGATCCACTAACATTTCCCGATGGCCGATGATATCGTGCCTTAGAGAAAATTTGAATTTTCTTCTTGCCTTGTTTTCCGCGGCATCGGCTCTTCCATCTTCTATTCATCAGCTGTCAGAAGTACTAATCACTGTGGCATCGGTGGTTGAAGCCTCTATCCGTTGGAAGGATAGTTCACTAGCTAGCAGCAACGACGGATGTTCAATCCACTAACTTCATCCGATGTAGCTCATCGGTAATTGAATTAACTAGGTGTCGGCGAAATAGTTCCATCAGTAGCTGCAACGGTGGCCCCCATCTTCGATCTTCTTTCGATCGGTGGCCAAATCTACTAAGGCATAGCCTGATCAGGATCGACAGCCTCTTCTCGTCAGAAGGCTAGTGCTCTAGGCTTCCAAAACGGCGTGTGCACGAACCACTTACTTTCGCCAATCCAAAGAGTTAACTGTCGCTGATCACCGATGGCCTCAACACTTAGACAATTTTTGAAAATTTCTTCTTCCGTCGACGAAAACTTTCTCTATCTTCTGCTGACTCTGTCAGCTCCATAATCCACTGACACCTCGACATCGGCGAGTGGAAGACTAAAGCATCGCCGGGTTAGTTCGTTCAGCAGCCGCAACGGCAGCTCATCATCTTTGATCCTTTCTCGATCGACGATCTAATCTGCTAATGTTTTTCGATCGACGAACTGATTTTTGACCGTCATTGGCAGTCGGAGCTTCTCCCCGTCGGACGCATAGTTATCTAGCCATCCGCAACGGTGGGCACTCGATCAACTATTTTCCGCCAATGTCCATCGGCGGTCTGAACAACAAACCTTCTTCCGGCACATCGGTGGTCCAAACCACTACATCGAGCCGGTGTTTCGGCGGTCTTCGACTGTTTCGACGGTCTTCGACTGATCTTCGCCAAAACTGCGGCTCCCACATCCACTAAGTTCCGTCGATGGCCGACGAAAACTTAGAAAATTTTCTGCAATTTTCTTCCAACTGTCCTCCATCGGGCGTGCTTCCGCCTAGCTCTCCACTGCATCAGAGGTCCTTCCCACTAAGTGTTTC
This sequence comes from Pseudotsuga menziesii, assembly GCA_001517045.1. NCBI lineage: Eukaryota > Viridiplantae > Streptophyta > Pinopsida > Pinales > Pinaceae > Pseudotsuga > Pseudotsuga menziesii. The sequence goes on from LPNX010113788.1 coordinate 359,963, forward strand.
GATGAACCGACAGTTCAAACACTTAGACAAATTTTGTAAATTTTCCAGTCATTCACTGATTTCTTCTGGGCAGAAGGAAACATGCCTTTACAAATTGGTTATTCATGGCCCATAGAGGCCCATGCTACAACTTGGCTCTGATACCACACTGTAACGTCCCCGACCCTCCGACCGGCGAAGAGGACGCTACCATCACGTTAACCATTCGGGCTAAGAGCCCCATGAACATGTGACTTCATAAAGACTGAAATGCTGAAAAAAAATGCTTTGAACTAGAACATGCATACATGATTATTTATCATACAAGAGAAGCTAACATATGTTCATACAAGCATTCAACATGTTCATCATAGTCATTAACAGTAAATAGGATTGAAGAAGTAAAATAGACAAGATTACTTATCTTATAAAGAACTCGTTCCACAACCAGCTACGTCGCTGCAACATTCCACCCAACCATAGGCCAGCATGCTCCTTAATCTTTCAACAACACTGCCACCCCCAAGATGGGCATGATTCTCCAAGGAATAAGGAACAAGCAGGCTTACACATAGCCAAGGATACACAAAACACAACCAGGCCAACATAGTTGGGTTAATCAGGCCATCGAAGAGCTGGGAAAGGCTAAATGCTAAGCTGGTGAGCCCATTACAGAGCTAGGAACACCTACACTAGAACTAGCCTGACTTCTAATACACCCACACACACCCAACACAAGGAATCAGTCCCTTCTCTACTACATAGTCCCTCAGGCCCTGACTTCCTTTCCAGTGCTATTTAGGGGTTGTGGAGAAGGAAGCCAACCCTCTAGATCTGTCTGTGTGGTTTCCAAACACACCAGGTTTATCAAGCAAACCAAGCCCCCATCCCTGCTCTCGACATAGTTCGAAGACCAACCATTACACGCATGCAATCAATCAACAGTTACAGCTTAGACTGGGAAAAATGATTCCTGAGTCATTCTTGGCCATATCATGGCCAAAACGACTCCCAAGCAACTTACAACAGTCTCCAAACGTATCAACAAACACAGTTCGCAACGTGGGGAAACAACAGTCCGTCCTGGACAACGAAGCCACCGGGGAAAGACTTACACAGACCACACTAGGGAAGGAGATACCGACTCTCAACCTATGCGTGAGGGAAATTTTTACATCAGACCATTGGAATTCGGATGGAAAACATGCTAGATACCCCTTTGTGGAAACGTGAATGACATTCGAAAACGACTCCCCCTTCTTGGCCGCGTGAGACAAAACCAAAAAAGAAGCTTGTGAGTGGAAAACAATCAGACTCCCACCCCTGCATTAGGATGAACAAACAATGGAGAGAATGTGTATTAGTGGAGAGGGTGGAGTCTGCTGGAGTGATGGCGGTGGTTTTTTTTTTTTTGCCAACGTGAGGTCAACCCGCTAGTGGAGTGTGCGAGTGGGCAATGATTGACAGTCTTGCCACACTCCACTCCCAGCCATAACTGCCCCAACTAACAGCATCAGTTTTTAATGGTGGAAGTTGGGTAAGACAAGGGAAGGTGACACATGGATTTTTCCCCATTGGTTCATGGTTTAACAATTCCCCCCTCCCTTATCCTTGGGAAAATCATGCCCTTTTCATTATGGTTGCAGTGAGCATAGCTGGTTGTGTTCATTTAATTAAATATGTATATTTACATGATGAAAAAACTTGATATGTATGCCGCATGCCCTGATATACCCTCGGTGACAATTTCAAGCCGAAACATAGCATAACCAATCAATGGTGGGGCCTTGGCCCTTAGCTCCACACCATGATTATTTACAATATATACATCATAGACATCTAATGCAACGGGGTCAAAACCGGGGTGTTGCACCCTTGGAATTTTCCAAATTTAATTTGCAGTGGGGAAACATTGGCTCCCCCATTTGCTGCTGTCTTATTAGCATTTGTAGTTGGTACATATGGCTTGGTACCTGTCTTGTTGAAGTTCTTGCTGGCTGAAAAACTGTTGTTCTGTTTTTTGTACGGTGGTGGGTTAAAACCCGGTTTGTGGTTGCCAGAGAAGTTCTTAGACCTATCTCTTTTTCTGTTGAGTTTCTCTTTCCTTAGTTTCCCATGCTCATAGCAAAGCCTAGCTTTGTGTAAAGTGGTGTCAAAGGTTTTAGGCATTTCAAATTCAATCCTTTCTCGAAAGTTGGGAGGAAGACATCCTAAAAACTGCTATATTTTTACTTTCTCCTCCTTGATGTAAGGTACATAATGCAACATATCGAAAAATCTGTTAATAAAATCATCCATAGTCATGGATCCCATATGTAACTTGTGAAACTCTTTTACTTTTCTGTCAAAGAATCTTTTCGACATGTATTTCTGTTGGAAAATCTTGTGAAAATTACTCAATTGTATTTCTCTTAAATCATCTTTCTTGGTATGCTTCAAGTCTCTCTACCATCTAGCTGCTTTTCCATTTAAATTATAGATGGCCAGATGAGCTTTCATCTCACTAGAGTATTTATGAACTCGAAATTATTTGCTCATACCTAACAACCACTCTTCAGCTTTTTCCCCCGTATTCATCTCTCCTTCGTAGGTTGGGGCTTTTATTTTTCGGAACTCTCCTTGAAGATTGTTATCATTTCTCAGTTTCTTTCTACATGGGGAAAGAGAATCATTACTAGAAAGACTTTGATAATCTCCTTCTAGAGGTTCAGGGGTATGCTCTTATTTTCCTTCTTCTCTTGGGATGCTGGCCCGTTTATGATAAAATTCTTTCTTGAACTTGTTTGTGGAATGAGTGGGTTTTCCGCGCAGGATTCCTCCCATCATGTTTCATAGAAATGCTTCATTAATTGCTTGCTGTTCCTTTCTTTCATTCAGAAGATCATCTCTAAAATTCTGCAAGTCTACTTGGAGACTTTGTATGGTTTTCATCAGATCATAATTCAGTTCCACCACCAGTTCTGCTTCCTGGGTGGGGGTATTCAACTTCCCTTGCTGGCTATTATCTTCTTCAGTGTTCATGATATGCACTTGTTCTTTTAAAATCCTGCAATTGGAAATATTTAATAACAAGAAAAATTTCTGTTAGTTAACAAAATTTTAAAACATACTTTATTTTACTTGCAACGAATGTCTGGTATGCCCATTTGGCCTCTTAGTGTTGAAACTAGGCTCTGATACCACTTGTAATGTCCGCAAAAATTGAAAATATTTTTTTTATTAGGCTAGTCAAAACTACATATGCTGGACATTATTTGAACTTGTGTGGAATGTGTCGTACTTTGGTTACTGTACTGTAATTTCATAAGTTGTTCTTACGTTCTGCTCTCATATTTTCAGATGTGATTATTAATGTATTCCTTACGTTGTCTTACTATCATGATCTATGGTTACACATTGATATATATGGTAGTTATTTGATTACGTACTCATTGGTTATAAAGTTGATTATTGTCATATACACAATTCTGACTTAACTTATGTTATTGAAAAAGGGGTGGAGTGGCGGGAATTGTTCCCCTTGTAACCACTTGAGAGGTAGTGGTTTTCTACTTGTTACATCGGGCTTACTTAGTTCTTACGAACTAATGAATTTCTTTCCAAATTGCGTGCAGGTGAACTTGGCGACAGAAACTGCTTATAAAAGCGGAATAGGCCATGCTGTCCGTTTTGTCACTAACACTTAGTTTTATAGATCTATCCTAGTGACAATATGATGATTGTTAGATGTTATTTGGATGGTTTACTAGCCTATGTTGTATGAGTTATTATTCTTATTCTTACAGACTCTATGATAGAGACTTGGTCACAAGTACACTTATTATTTACAAGGCACATACTCACTATGGTATAAAGGATTTAATAAAATGGTTCATGCTCTAACATAGTCTTGGTGCATGGTATTAATATAGTTGGTGTATAAATTTGATATCTTTGCCTATAGTCCTCCATGTCATATTTCATATGCCATGGACTATGGATTTAACCTTATGTAAATGATACCCATTGGGGTTTACGTAAAACACGTTGTTTTGAAATAAGGTTTATATGGTGGCATGGACTATACAATATGGGTTTGGAAAATGTTAATGGAGGCCATGGTGACGACATACATGTGCATTGGAGAATGTGGCCTTCAAGTTTAGGGCTTGGCTCTTATTGTTGGTTTGTTCATTCACAGCTTGTTTGCGTGAGCTTTGCCTCTGGGATGTGTGGTGGTGTGGAGCTTGGGAGGCTAGCTACGATGGAAGGTACGTATCCACTCTGGTTTGGCAACATTGTTTGTCTGTTCCATTTTGGTTTTCAAGCGTACTCCTCATCATGGCATCTACTCTGTGTTGCATATTGTAGGGTGTGATGAAAATAATGGGTTGTGGTTCGTGGGTAGCTCTGAGGGAAAAACCATACCCATTCGGGCAAGCCCTGTTGTGACAAGTTTTTAACTTGTTCCCTCCTTCACTTTTAGTTGTTATGACAGTGTTAATTCTCAACATGGGTTTGAATGCTTGGCTCTGGTTTCTAATGGCTACATTTTGGGAAGGGGTCTGTTTGTAATCTTAAAGAGTATAGCATCAATGATGCATTAGGACTTGGGGTTTTGCTTACTAGGGTTTAGTTCCTTCGGGCTGAAACTTTAATGTATTCAAATTTTGTTAAGTTCTGAGTAATGGTGGCAGCACCATTGCTTGCAATGGTGCAAGGCCGAGGTTAAACGACTCTGTGAATATTTAATTGTTTTGATTTAAGATTGTGTTTATATATAAAAATAGTATTTGCATACTGTGTTGATTTCGTAGTTATAATTCTTATTAATGGACTGTGTGGATTTACAAATCTGGTTCAAGTTCTTTTATGGAAATTTGTTGACAGCGTTGTTGGCTTTGGGGGCCATGTCATATGTGGCATTGGCGTTCCCGCCATTGGAGTTGTGATAGTGTAATGGATAGAGACTTAATGTTTTTTGTTTAAGCCATGTAGTTAAAATATAGACGCCGACAGTGGGTGTAACCCTTCGATTGAAAATCGTCGCTATTGGTATATCATTAACAAGTTTTAATGGGTTTTATATTACTGTTTTAAGTTGTAAGCAAAGGGCCGTAGCTTTGGATGGAACCCTTCAATGGATTTCATGGCTATTTACATAGCGTTGATAGGGTTGTAGCTTTGGTATTAATTATTTAAATGTTTGGATAAGTATAGGGCCGAGGGCCATAGTTAGAGTGTGAAATTTTAAATCGGGTCTTTGACCTCTGTGTAGCGATTTATGTGAGATGGATTTACGGCCTATGTGCTCTATTTGGTTGCTACATCATTTAGTGGAATCAAAACTAATCCTACATAATTCGTTAGGATGAATTGTAAATAAAACAAATCCACAGGAATGGATCCTGGGTCGCTATGGTTAATTTTAATTAGTTATGTATATAATGTTATGGTTGATTTTATTATGACTGTAATGGATTTATTATGTTGGTAATTTCTTTACTGCATACGATTTCGGGGATGTAGTTGGTATGATAAATATATGATTCGATTTAATGTGGAGTATTGGTAAAGCATAAATCACAGACCATTAAGTGGTCTCGTTGTTTGGACTGTAGATTTGATTTATGGATTTATTTGATTAATGGGAAAATATATTGTTTAACCTTGGTTCTTGACATAAATATATATAGACCCTGAGAGGTCTTCGTTGGGTTTTTATTTTAGCTTTAATACTTTGAATTGATGATTATTCTTAAGTATATAATGATGTGTTTATAGTATTGCTTCATTTCGAATACGGTTCTTTTTATACTTGCTGTAGTATAAATGATTTATTTATTAGGTTCTGTTTACTTTTCTTTAGTTAACTGTATTTTATATTTATGTTTTATTTAAAGCTTAACCTGAATTAGTCTTTTATTCCTAAGTATAGTTCTGCTGGCAATATGGAATCTTCCAGTAGAGTTCTGTTGAGGCCTGGAAAATTACAGGTAACAATAGTTAGGGATTCTCCCCAGTAAACGTTCCCAACTAGCCCATTACTATTTGGTATGGGGAATCCGTCCGGTTTACGGTCCAGCTACCGTAGGTCAAGTAACAAAAATAAAGGGTTTTACCGGTTATGGCCCGGTCCACCGTGTATGTTTTTAGTTTTTTGTATTTAAGTATGAGATGCAAGTGCCTATCTAAAAAAATGCAGATTGATAGAGAATACGAGGAGCGGTCACAATGTGATGCACAGGTTCTTACCTCTCGTCTTAACTCTCTTGCATCTAAACCACACACAACAAAACAAAAACAAAAACTAACTATATAAGTTATCCCTAGGGAGCAAGATTATCATTTATCAGTGAGTAATGTATTTTGTGCATGCATTAAGAAAAATCATAGATAGCTGTTACTTATTTCAAAACACACGAACATTTATAGATATATGAACAACTAGATAGCTAATTGTTTATGAACAACATTCATTACTCACAATGGAAATTTCATAGAATAAACTAGAGCGCATTCATAACAAGAACATAGGTTCAAAGAGTTAGAATGATCTCACAGTTAATGGATAACAACTGAAAACGAAATAGTTCACATTCAACAAATCCATAGCACAACATTTGAAACTTCCACAAATCTTTCTCCAACAAGAAACTTGTAATTCTTTATGCAAAAGGACATAGTTCTTCTTACATCATACTCTCACAAATATATCTGGGAAAAAGTCCTGTTCTACAACTAACTCTCCTATATTTATACAAAAACAACCAAAACCTTTGGGTTTCCCTTTGGGTGACCTTTGGGCTTCCCCAACCATTCAATCCCACAATCTTGTCTTTTAGTGGGTGCTCATGATTTATACAATATGTTACATTTCATTGAAATTTAATAGCACTTTTATAACGAGAGACCAGCTTGATCAGTGATAAAATTTTCCCAAGCCTGGGCCTTTGCTGCTACTGGATCCGTTGGTCCTTTTAGACCTTGTTGATCTCAGACCTTCACTTTATCCTTCCTTTTCTATCTTGCTTCTTTACGCTTCAGCCTCTTCTTCCCTTGTTGCCTCCCTTCTGCCTTGACTTTTAGACATATCTTGCTTGCAGTAGTCACCCTATCATGAACATAGCAAATTTTAGACCATTTAGCGTTTAACAAAGTAACACAACTGCACTAATACATGCATTCTGTAAAATGAACTATAAACAAATTTAATGCATGAAAAGAAACATGATAATGCAAAGAAAATCCTGCAAGTTAGTATCTTGAACTCCGCTAAATCCACTGTCCAAACTAAAACACAAGTCCGAAAAATATAATCTCTATCTCAATCTGGGCCACATCCAGAACAATTTGACATCTTCCAAAGAAAGCATGAAAAATGACAAAGTGACCGCCATCGAAAATAGAGTAAAAGCACACAAGAAAGGCGGGAAAACCCTCACCAGCGGGAAAAATACTAAGCATCGAGCGAAAACAAAACTCTCATCGGTGGGAACTAGACTGCTTTCAGAACTATCACCGGTGGAATAATCTCGAGAAAATAAGTTTCCTCGGCCAACCATGCACTGGCTGCCCTCCTTCTAGCGCCAAAAATTGTTGAGGCCTGGAAAATCGCAGGTAACAACACTTAGGGATTCTCCGCAGTAAACATTCCCAACTATCCCGTTACTGTTTGGTATGGGGAATCCGTCCGGTTTACGGTCCGGCTACCGTAGGTCAAGTAACAAAAATAAAGGGTTTTACCGATTACGGCCCGGTCCACCGTGTATGTTTTTAGTTTTTTGTATTTAAGTATGAGATGCAAGTGCCTATCTAAAAAAATGCAGATTGATAGAGAATATGAGGAGTGGTCACAATGTGATGCGCATGTTCTTACCTCTCGTCTTAACTCTCTCGCATCTAAACCACACACACACAAAAACTAAAACTAACTATCTAACCTATCCCTAGGGATGAATATTATCATTTATCAATGAGTTATGTATTTTGTGCATGCATTAAGAAAAATCACAGATAGTTGTTACTTATTTCAAAACACACGAACATTTATAGATATATGAACAACCATATAGCTAATTGTTTATGAACATCATTCATTACTCACAGTGGAAATTTCATAGAATAAACTAGAGCGCATTCATAACAAGAACATAGGTTCAAAGAGTTAGAACGATCTCACAGTTAACGGATAACAGATGAAAATGAAATAGTTCACATTCAACAAATCCATAGGACAACATTTGAAACCTTCCACAAAGCCTTCTCAAATAGGAAACTTGTAATTGTTTATGCAAAAGGAAATAGTTCTTTATACATCATACTCTCACAAATCTATCTAGGAAAAAGTCCCGTTCTACAACTAACTCTCCTATATTTATACAAAAAAACCAAAACCTTTGGGTTGCCCCTCGGGTGACCTTTGGGCTTCCCCAACCGTTCAATCCCACAATCTTGTCTTTTAGTGGGTGCTCATGATTTATACAATATGTTACATTTCATTGAAATTTAATAGCACTTTTATAACGAGAGACCAGCTTGATCAGTGATAAACTTTTCCCAAGCCTGGGCCTTTGCTGCTATTGGATCCACTGGTCCTTTTAGACCTTGTTGATCTCAGACCTTCACTTTATCCTTCCTTTTCTATCTCACTTCTTTACGCTTCAGCCTCTTCTTCCCTTGTTGCCTCCCTTCTGCCTTGAATTTTAGACATATCTTGCTTGCAGTAGTCACCCTGTCATGAACATAGCAAATTTTAGACCATCTAGCGTTTAACAAAGTAACACAACTGCACTAATACATGCATTCTGTAAAATGAACTATAAACAAATTTAATGCATGAAAAGAAACATGATAATGCAAATAAAATCCTGCAAGTTAGTATCTTGAACTCTGCTAAATCCACTGTCCAAACTAAAACACAAGTCCAAAAAATAGAATCTCTATCTCAATTCGGGCCACATCCAGAACAATTCGACATCTTCCAAAGAAAGCATGAAAAATGACAAAGTAACCGCCATCGAAAATAGAGTAAAAGCACACAAGAAAGGCGGGATAAACCTCACCAGCGGGAAAAATAATAAGCATTGAGCGAAAATAAAACTCTCATCGGTGGGAAATAGACTGCTTTCAGAACTATCACTGGTGGAATAATCTTGAGAAAATAAGTTTCCTCGGCCAACCATGCACTGGCTGCCCTCCTTCTAGCGCCAAAAACTGTTGAGGCCTGGAAAATCGTAGGTAACAACACTTAGGGATTCTCCCCAGTAAACATTCTCAACTATCCCATTATTTTTTGGTATGGGGAATCCGTCCGGTTTACGGTCCGGCTACCGTAGGTCAAGTAACAAAAATAAAGGGTTTTACCGATTACGGCCCCGTCCACCGTGTATGTTTTTAGTTTTTTGTATTTAAGTATGAGATGCAAGTGCCTATCTAAAAAAATGCAGATTGATAGAGAATATGAGGAGTGGTCACAATGTGATGCGCATGTTCTTACCTCTCGTCTTAACTCTCTCGCATCTAAACCACAAAAAAAAAAAACTAAAACTAACTATCTAACCTATCCCTAGGGAGCAATATTATCATTTATCAATGAGTAATGTATTTTGTGCATGCATTAAGAAAAATCACAGATAGTTGTTACTTATTTCAAAACACACGAACATTTATAGATATATGAACAACCATATAGCTAATTGTTTATGAACATCATTCATTACTCACAGTGGAAATTTCATAGAATAAACTAGAGCGCATTCATAACAAGAACATAGGTTCAAAGAGTTAGAACGATCTCACAGTTAATGGATAACAGATGAAAATGAAATAGTTCACATTCAACAAATCCATAGCACAACATTTGAAACCTTCCACAAATCTTTCTCAAACAGGAAACTTGTAATTGTTTATGCAAAAGGAAATAGCTCTTCTTACATCATACTCTCACAAATCTATCTAGGAAAAAGTCCCGTTCTACAACTAACTCTCCTATATTTATACAAAAAAAACCAAAACCTTTGGGTTGCCCCTCGGGTGACCTTTGGGCTTCCCCAACCGTTCAATCCCACAATCTTGTCTTTTAGTTGGTGCTCATGATTTATACAATATGTTACATTTCATTGAAATTTAATAGCACTTTTATAACGAGAGACCAGCTTGATCAGTGATAAACTTTTCCCAAGCCTAGGCCTTTGCTGCTATTGGATCCACTGGTCCTTTTAGACCTTGTTGATCTCAGACCTTCACTATATCCTTCCTTTTCTATCTCGCTTCTTTACGCTTCAGCCTCTTCTTCCCTTGTTTCCTCCCTTCTGCCTTGACTTTTAGACATATCTTGCTTGCAGTAGTCACCCTGTCATGAACATAGCAAATTTTAGACCATCTAGCGTTTAACAAAGTAACACAACTGCACTAATACATGCATTCTGTAAAATGAACTATAAACAAATTTAATGCATGGAAAGAAACATGATAATGCAAAGAAAATCCTGCAAGTTAGTATCTTGAACTCCGCTAAATCCACTGTCCAAACTAAAACACAAGTCCGAAAAATAGAATCTCTATCTCAATCCGGGCTGTATCCAGAACAATTCGACATCTTCCAAAGAAATCATGAAAAATGACAAAGTAACCGCCATCGAAAATAGAGTAAAAGCACACGAGAAAGGCGGGAAAACCCTCACCAGCGGGAAAAATACTAAGCATTGAGCGAAAACAAACTAAATTACATGAACTAGTTTTTTAATCTATATAAATACACAATGCATATTTTATGTTATAAAGCACATGTGCTTATTATGCTTGTTAAACACATTGTTGTAGATGGTTCACAAATATGAACTAGTGCTTATATTACCCTTTGCACCACTATGTCTTGTAAATTTAATGATGACATTGATGACCATTAGATTGTCATTTTATGTGGGCTTTAGTGTGCAGTGTGCTTCATATACATGATAGCACCAGTGCACTTCATACACATAATTGCACCGGTGTGAATGCTATTTATAAATAATTGGTGATGACTCTTACTTGAGAATTGTGATACCAATGTGTCAATAACAAGGAGACACATAAGTGTGGATTATCTGATAAAAATCACCAATGTATAATTTCACATATCTTAAAATGAACCACATTGTAAACAATTTACATATGTCCCACACCATTCAATGAGTTCAAAAAAATACAATGCACTAATATGTCTATACAGAATATATTTTAATTTTCATTTAATCATAAAAAATGACACAATTTTTAGAAAAATATCGATGTTTCTATTTTAATTATTGTGTTTGGATATCATGGTTTTATTAATGTGTTATACCATCATATGACATATTTATACATTGTAATATTTATTCATCCATATATTTAATAAATAATTTGACGATGTTGATGATGGCGATGATGATGGTTTACGTCCACTGATACCAACTTGGTTTATCAAACCTTAAGAGAAGATAAATTAACTATTTGGACTGCTGTAATTTTTTATTCCTATGTTCAATTTGGAAAGAAGCGTTCCTAGGTCACCACCATTTTGACATGTTATAAGATTAGGGAGGTTTGTATTGTAGAAAATATTATGAAACTATGAAAGAATGTGTGTGGATGCAATGCACTCTAAGAGAAAGTGATTTTCATCCCCAATGCTCATAGTCTCATATAAATGGCAAATCCTTTCCACTCATAGGAATAATTCAGTGCCCTGTTTTACTATGAAGCTCATGAGAGTTCGTTCTTATCTTGGATATATTAATTTTCTTCTTTGAATTGGTTAAGAGATAGAGATAATTTTGATCTTCCATATTAGGGTTAATGACCTCTTTATTGTATCTTAATTTTCTTTTAACATGTAAATATTTCTTTTCCCACAATTTGATCTCTCCAAACTTATATGTGATAACGTTTTTAATGTTGTTGATATTTTGAAAAGTGGCATTTTCGTTAACCAACCAATGGTTTAACCAAGCCATGTCATCTTTATACCAGCCTCTCTTGAGTTGTAGATGGTCTTGATTGGATTTAAATCAATTGTAGGGAGTCTTTGATATGCCATGGTTGTCACGTACCCATGCCCCAATATCATGCGGAATTAAAAATTTCATTGAGAGCCTTTACTGTTCATCAAAACACAGGGCATGGTCACAAACCACTTCTCGACATTTGAAACACTGTCACACTTCCTCTCGTCTTCCATTGATTAGTTCGACGATCTGCAAGGAAAGATCTCAGAGGAGATCGGACGACTGAGAGAAAACGCGATGGAAATCAACGATCATAAACGATCCCACAGCTGGAACCAAATCAACGGATCAGAATTCACCAACAAAAATCAACGGTGTGGAAAGTCCGAGTTGCGGGGTCGAAAAGTTACAAAACTTGCAATCTCACTTTCTACATCCCGCATCCCGCATCCCGCATCAGAAACATATCAACAACGGAGAATCATCCCGCGAAGATTGACGACGCTGAGATTTGAATGGAGGGATTGGGAATTATGGAAATCATGACACTGCGATCCATCATCTTGCAAGTTGCGGAAGGGAAATCCGTGGAAACCAAAATCTGCGAAACGACATTCTGCATCCCGTGTCTCGTAATCCTGCAAATTTGTGTAAAGGAGGATTTCTAGCAGGAAACTCAGCTTTTTGACTGAAGTCTTGGATCAATATGATCATTTAGGCCATTACCAATCTGGCCTATTTACCCTGCAACTTAGTTCAAAATGAATTGAGGGAAAAACACATAGATGCCTATAATTGTAGTTATTCAAAAGAACAGTGCATCAATTCAACACAGCAACATGTTCATCACATTCCATGAAGCAATTACAATGCAAGAAATATAGTTGCAGAGAATTGTGTAGACAAGAACACTTATCTTGAACAGAACTTGTCCTGCAACCAACTATGTCGCTGTAACGTTCCTCCCAACAATAGGCCAGTGTACTTTTTAGTCTCTTAGCAACATTGCCACCCCCGAGATGGGCATGATTTCCTACAGGAATAAGGGAACACTAATAGACTCATACATAGCCAAGGGTGCCATACAACTCAGCCAAGACAACATAGATGGGTTTATCAAGCTGTAAGGGAAAGCATCCCAATAGATGGGTTTCACAGGTCACTCTTCCAAGCCATCTCACAGTTGGGTTTCACAGACTGTTCATAGTGAAGCCAACCTTCACCTTAAGGACCAGTCAAGCCAACATATGGGTTTATCAGACTGTTCACAGTCAAGCCATCTTACTGCTGGGTTTATGAGGTTAACTAGCCAAGCCAACATTCGCAGTTGGGTTTATCAGACTGTCCAGCCAAAGGTTACTCACCAGGTCAAACACAACAAGACACAACCAAGCCAATAGATCGGTTTATCAGACTATACACAGTCAAGCCATCTTTCCCATTGTGTTTATCAAGATTCCAAGGCAATGGGCAGGAAGAAGTGCTAATATAGTGAGCTCATCTACAGAGCTAAGAAAACCTTCACAAGACCTATTTGGCCTGGGTTCCCCACTGCCTACACAACCAACACAAGGAGGTGTCCCCTTCTTTGCTCCATAGTCCCTCAGGCTACACATTCCCTTCCAGTGCTCTTCAGGATGTGCATAGCAGGCTCACCAGCCAATCTTATCTTATTGTGAGGTTCCACACTAGGTTTATCAAGCACATTCTACGTCTCTCCCATTCCTAAGTCTTGTACATAGTTCAGACTCAAACCAGGGTGCACAATATAATGACCGCAGGGAGACTCTACAACACAGGCTTACTCTGGAACACGAGTAACATGGTCTCATACACTTTGTAGTCTAAGATAACACTGCAACACAATGATCATAGTGCTACTAAGGGAAAACACTCGCAGAACGCGAAGGATACACACAGGAAGAGCTCAGCTGTTGAAGAGCTTTCTGTGAATGGAGAATGGAGATGGATGGATGGATGATGAGCCAGAATGTCCCGCAGCTCTCAAAACGTGAGAGTAAAACCAAAATGTGAACATGTGAGACCAAAATGGCATATGGTTTTGGTGTTTTCTTGTCCCTGTAAGCAAAACATGACATTCCAGAATTGGGTGCTCTGCCCAATTCGAATTTTCCCATACTCTTCACCTTCCAAGAAATAACTACCTCAACCACCTTCTAGAAGAATAAATGGTTGGGAAGAGAAGATAATAAAGAGGGTAGTTGACAGTTCTGATGGCTTCTCCCCATGACACATGGCTTTTCCCCAAACAGGATCAAGGTTAACATTTCCACCCCCTTATCCTTAGGAAAATCATGCCCCCATCTCATCATTCATTGCATTGACATAGTTGGATGTGGGTTTTCATTAATTTGCATATTGACATGATTTTTACAAACGTGCTTGACTTAGTGTAGAAACCATAGGTATCAACCATGATCGCCTATATACCAAACATTAATCAATGACAGGGCCTTGGCCTTAAGCTCCTTGTCATGATTCGATATAATATTTACATCATATATGTTGGGCACCCTATATGCAAGTTAATTAAAGACAACATACAGAGTGTTCAATATAAATTGTCAACCCAAGGAAGTCTCTTATTTCAAGGATAATATGCACTATATATGCTTTAAACACTAGGTAGTTGATGCTATAAGTAAATGGTACTACTTTCCTGTTCAGCCACACTCATCCCATAATCCACTTAATCTAATTTACTTTCTCAAGAATGCAATCACAAGTACCTCCTACGATTCTTAATCTATAATTGAAAGATTCAGGAAATAACATCTAGATTACTTTTGCCGAAAGTAAAATCCCCAATTACCAAACCATCTAAAGATCCATCCAACTATCCTGATTTAGTTATTCTAGAAATCCAAAGTACATGAATTAAATTCAACTATTCTAGAAATTCAAAGTACATGAATGAAATTCTGCAATTATAAATACAAAAAAACAAACTGCAAAGATCTAAAGAAAACAACAATTGAAAGAACCAGGGATGAACAGGGCTGTTACAACTATCACACAGTTGCATAAAAGACAATTAACCTATACAGTCGACTGACACACCACACCACTACAGTTTTATAGGAGATGCAATTAATGATTATTCAAATGACACACGGTAAATCGATGACGGTTGCAACTTACTGCAAATAAAGGAAGTTATCAAAAAGTCACACAACAGAATAAATACAATACCTAATTAACTTAACAATCCTTGTGGGAAGGCGAGCCCAGGCTTCACACAGAGATGTTGGAAGTAACACACGTTAAAACGCCGAGATCTGAAGAATCAACTCCTTATATTAAAAAGTGGCAAATGAACATGCAACCTTAATCATAGTTGATACAATAATTTGGTTAAAAGTTCAACCCCTAGCTCAGAATAGTTCCCAGTGTTTATACAATTACAATCATAACATCTTCCTACTATTATCGGGTAGCCATGAAGATCTCTGATCTTCAGGCTGCCCTAATTACAATGACCTATTACAGTCGTGGCAAGATGAGAGCAGAAGATATAGGGAAGATGTTATTCAAGCCAAAAATAATAATCATGATTAATTGAGAAGATACTCTGTGGATTGCAGCTAATTTTGAGCAGCGATGCACTATTGCCTCCAAATATGTCACAGTCTGTTGCAGCTACCCTTGTACAGCTCGTGTGGAATAATACACTTAGACAGTGCTCCTTGGCCAATGATGGAATGGATGGCAATCAAATCAGCAATGAATGTCCATCCCTCCTTTGGCATTTTAGGCCCACTACATCTGCATTCCTTACATCTCAAATTATCTTTATAAAACAACCATATGTTAGCATAATTTAAGATGTAGAGCCCTTATTACCACAATCCTAAGCATTAATAAAATAAGACAATGATTAACCATACCTGTATGACTTGAGGGACCAAGTGAGGGAAAAACATCTGTTTAGCATGCATAATACAGTAGGATGAGGCAAAAAGAGGTAGATAAGGGTGGTAAAAAAGGGGCCATTTCTAGGCCCAACATCTCCCCCCAACTGTCCTGTTGCATGTCCTCGTGCAACAACCTCCATTATTTTGAATCGGAATCAGGCATTATGCTTCGTTCATGGAGAGAAGAAAAGTTGTATGGGAATTCAAATGTTCCTTCTTTTTCTACAAATCCCTTATGGACAACCCAATATCTCCAACACTTCTGCTCTTCTGCCCTTGTTAATGAGAAATATTCCCTGTACGTTTTGCAGGCCACTAGATGAGAGGAAATTTAAATTTGAGTCCCAGCTAATTAACCCCACATTCCCTCATGCATCCAACATAACCCTCAATCCTGGAAAGTGCTTGTTCAAAATTCTTGTAACAGTAGGGGTCCCTATTTCTAAGGGTTGGAGAGGCAACTTGCCATCTGTGCTGACTACCTTCCAAAGCCACTCGTTGATGCATGGAAATCTGGCTACTACAAGTAGAAATAACCTTTGTTGAAGTTCCATTATATTCCAAGTTTGGATGGGACATGAGAGTACACTCTGATGTCGAGCAAGGAGAAGACAAGGATTCTGAGGTTCGCTTCGAATCCAAAGATTACAGTGGGCCTCATTGTGAGAGAAAGTTTGGAAAGAACTTTCCCACTGAACATGATTGCTCACAAAGGAGGCAAAATCCCTCAGTTGAACATCACCTGAGAAAGGAACAAGATTCGAATGGTGGTCCAAAGGGCAAGCCAACTCATGCAAATAAAGCTCACACAACAAATTCTGGTCCTCAAAATCATTTCCCATAAATGTTTCCAGGAATTTAGCTGAGGTTGCTATTTCATATGATCTCCCTTCTTTCACAGCCCTCAATTTAAACCAAATAAACTGTTCAAATAAAAACACAGGGTAAGAGGAGGATGGTACTTTGGTACCCAACAATTCCTGAGAAAGAGTATATAGCTGGTCTTTTTCCACCTGCATGGACTTGAACTTTTTCAGCTCCTTTAGCTCCTTCTGTAGTTCTTCCCCATGGAGTTTTTGGGACATAAGTTGTTCTGCCCACTTTTCCTTTAATTCCCTGATGGTCTTCCTATGTTCAACGAAGGAAACCATCCCTTCTTGATATCTCTCCACCTGACTCGTCTAATTCCTCACTTCTATTCTTAGGATTGAGAGTTCTTTTGTAAGCTTTAGGATTTGTTCTTCTTCAGGATGTTCTTCATTATCAGAATCCAAATTGATAAAATTTTGAGGAGGTTGAGTCCATACCTTATCACCTGATGTGCCAAATTGAACATCCTGTACTTCTGAGATCACTTCTGGGGGTGCTGGTTCTTGTGTAACATCGTCCCTTCCTGGACTTTCTCCTATAGCAACTTCAACCATAGGTGGTTCTGAGACAACTTCTGGATATGCTGGTTCTTGTGTAACAACATCCTCTTCTTGGAGTTCTCCTATAGCAACTTTAGTAGCTGATTGCTAGGGTGTTGGTTCTTGTGTAACAACCTACTCCTGAATTTTAATCTCCTTGTCGGCGTGATTGTTAGCTGTAACTTCAACAGGGGGGTGCAAGGCTACTGGTTCTTGTGTAACAGAGCCTTGACCTTATCTTTCTTCATGTTTCTGGGATTGTAGAGTTGCTTTCATGTCTTTTTCAATATGGAGCTGTTCCTCAAGGATCTCAGTGTCCTCCAAGGATTGTGATTGCATTTGTTCATCTTCTCCTAAATCCAAATCAGGAATGATATCCATTCCGGGATTGGCTTCTTGTTGCATCCTGAGAGTCTCCACAGAAATTTCCAGGGATGTTGGTTCTTGTGTAGCAACATCCTGGTTAACTTCCTCGTTCTCCTGTTGTTGGGATTCCATTTATATAAATTCTGTGTCCTGAGATGGTTGAGGAGTCACAGTGCAAACTTCTTCATTAAATTCCAGAATATTTTCCATATTTGGTTCTTCTTCCCTCATTTGGGTGGAAACTTTAACGAGAATACTCAAGGATGTTGGTTCTTGTGTATCAACACCTTGTTCAACCTCATCATCATTCTGCTGCTGGGGTTCCATCTCTACTAGTTCTGTGTCCTAAGAAGGTTCAGGGGTCACAACGCAGACCTCTTCAACAAAATCAGGAATAACCTTGGCCTCTGGTTCATCTGTCCCAATTTGGGTGGCAACTTCTACAGGAATATTCAAAGATGCTGGTTCTTGTGTATCAACATCTTGTTTATCCGCTACTTCCCTTTGCCGGAGTTTCACTTGGGGAGCTTCACCATCCTTCCAATTAGGTTGTCCTTGTTCTTCCACAGTTGTAGGTATGGGTTGTTGTGTCACAAAGGCACAAACTATGACCTTGTAACATGATTGGTTAAATATTTATCCACACACAGGACAAACCACTCTTTCTTCCTCATCATCAACCTCAGCAGGAGTTGATCCTTCTAATTGGTCTGCAGCTTCAACCAATGTGTGCAGCTTCCTTTCACCCTGCTTCCTGCACGCTTCCTTCCAACTTTCTAGTTCCTTCCGGAGTGATTGTACTTCCTCCTTTAATAGCCCATTTTCATACAGAAGTCCTTCAAGTTGAGGTTCTTCTGCAGCCGATTCCTATGGGGCATCATTTGCTTTGGGTCTCAGAATGGGGAATTCGATTTGTTCTTCTAGGTTTTCCCATCTTGCCCATGCCACTTCGACTGCTGTAACTGACCTAGTTCTTTTTCATCTTATTGGTGGTGATGCCCGTATTTCATCTTTTGATCTCGTCCTTTTTCTCTGTGGTGCTAGAATTTCCAAATTTACAACTGATGTAGAAGGGATATCCTCTATTTCAACATTTTCTTGTTCTTCCTTGATCAGAGTTCCTCCCCATTCAGGGGAAGATTCAATGGTCAACACCTCCATGTTTTCTTCTGTTATCATGGCTCTAACATATTCGGCTTCAACTGTAGCAACATCTAATGCTGCTCCAGTTTCAGCTTCTGTTGTCATAGCTTCCAGATTATTTAGTCTCTCAACAGGGTTTTCTTGTGCATTCTCCTCCAATTGTTCTGCTTGGTCTTCTGACTGATCCTCCGATCCAGTCTCATTCCCCCCCCCCTCCAACTAAATTGGAGGGACTCCGAACCTCCTGTTTCTCTTCATTCCCCCCCAACTGTTGATTGGCAGGATCTTCTTGGTTTTGAACAAGCCCCATGAGTATAGGTACTTCTACTTCCTCTTCTATTGGAACACCGGGCAAAAGGGTGGGTTCCTGAATTTGACCTGTAAATTTCTCCTAGGTTTGGTTCTGTTGAGCTAAGGCCCGTAAAATTATTAATTTGATTAGGCCATGGTGGGTAAGGGAGGAGTTTGGATGCTTGGATGTTCTAACAAACCCCTCCATATGGTATAAATCATTGAATAAATAAAATGGAATGTTTAGCAAGGCCCTATGACGGAGATGAGATAATAGAGGAAATTCATAGTAATAAACCATTTGATACCTACCTTCATAGGTGATATACTTCTTGAGGAAAATTGCTACTTCATCCCATGGCCGAGGCAGTGACTGTAACACTATCCCTCTCCGTGACTGTTGAATGTGCTCCCCTTCTCTCAGAAAATCCTATACTACTGCAGGATTGGGGGTTCTTCGTCCAAACTAGGCTTTTCCCACCTGAGGAATGCTAGTGACCTCAGCCACTATTGCTTCAGAGACTTCGATACGTAACCCTCGAACTTCTGAAAGGGTTTCTGTAAGATTCAAGGAAAATTGTAGAGCTGTCTCACGATGAAACCCATTCAGTCGTTGGAAGAATTCAGTCCAACTCGCAGCATCAAAAATAGGGAAAAATTCAGCATTTCTTCTTAGTTCTCGTGTGTTTGGAGGTTCATGCTGAGCTGGGATACCCATGTTTGTTTGCCTTCAGAAGTGTTTCTCAGTCCAACAGATTACAAATCCTGACAATGGAGGTTAAAGCACAGAGTATGCATGAACAATCGAGAGTGGAGTTGGGTAAATTCAGAAAGTTTTAGAGCATATGAATGTTTGGAATTTATCCCAAATTATGAAAGGTGGCGGTTATCAGGTAACATAAATAGCCACTAAGTCGTATGAGTGGATGGTTAACGATATGCAGGTGTAATAATGGGCACAGAAAGGAAGGTATGATTAATATTGTCAGATCTGGTTAATACTTAATCAAGTAGATAATCATAACCATACCTTCGAAAATATGCAATGAATGGTGACCTTTGGAAAATAGTAGAGCATGTGAAGTGCAACCATTTAAGTGTAATCATTATTGTAGGTATGCTGTAATGACATTTTCTGCCGGTGAACCAAAACCATCGTGTCAAATTGGTCGAAAACATAATGAATGCTGGAATATAAATCGGAATCATCGGCATCAGGAATTGGAGCCTGATCTGGAGGAGTCGTTAACCATGGTTGCAAAGAATTCTGCCAATAATGGAGTAGTCATAGTCACATACCATAGAGAAACCAAGCAGTATAGCAGAGTCGTGGCCTTGGATTATAGAAAAATCAGCCAATTGTAGTGGAGTCGCAACTGTCGAAAAAAGGGAAACATAGTAGAAATGGAACGGTGTCGCAGCTGCCGAAAAAGGTGAAAATGGACAAAAGTGAAATGGTGTCGTAGTTGCCAGAATTGAAAAAAAGGCCTTAAGTTGACAGTGTTGCAGCTACACAGAACGAGGTAAAGGGCGGGAGTTTACGATGTTGCAGCTGCACGGAACGGGGTAAAGGGCGGGAGTTTACAGTGTTGTAGTTGCGTAGAATGGGGTAAAGGGCGGAAGTTTTATGGTGTTGCAGCTGCGTGCACCGGGGTAAAGGGAGAAAGTTTTACGGTGTTGCAGCTGCATGGAACAGGGTAAAGGGAAGGAATTTACGATGTTGCAGCTGCTTGAAAAGGGGGAAAAAGGCATTGATTTTGATGGTGTTGCAGCTACGCGGAATGGGATAAAAGAATGTGTTGCGGCTGCAACAGATTTTTTCAAGGAATTTTCTTCTGATGTAGGAAGTTACAGAAGGATGACCTTGGTCAATAGGCTCGATAATGACCACTGCTCTTTAGGCGCTTCGCGGCACATTTTATTTAAAAAACAAAAAAACGGATCAAGTGCAAAAGAAAAGATAACAGTAATAATAAAAATAGCAATTTATTTATGTACAATTTTTTATTTTTTATTTTTTTTAAGACTTACAACTATTAACTAAGGATTGACAGGGGCAGAGAAAGATTCTTGCTCTTGTTCTAACTGGTAGTCCGGATCAATTGCAATCTGTGAAGTGAATGTGTATTTTGAAATGGGCTTATGGTACAGTCGCAGCCTATGACCATTAACAAATAATGGTGCACGATTCTCATCAATGGTTACTAGGAGGACTATACCATTATCAAATACTCTGTCTACCAGGTATGGGCCCAACCACCTTGTGCGTAATTTACCCTTGAAGTCCCTTTTGAATCTTGAATTGTATAATAATGCCCAGTCTCTTTCACAGAAGACTTTCTTTTTTATGAATCGATTGTGCCAATTAGATCTCTGTTGCTGTATTAATACTGTCTGATCCACAGCAGCTAAATGATTCTCGTCAAGTTCATGCAATTGATTCAATCTTCTCTTCTGGGCTTCGGTCACATCTAAGTTTACCTCCGTAGTTGTCTTCAAAGTATTAATTTCAAATTCAATTGGGAAGACAACACTTTTCCCATACACCAAGTCATAAGGAGAGAAACCTGTAGTGTTGCGCCAAGTAGTACGATATGCCCACAATGCTTCCAAAAGTCTATCAGCCCAATCTCTACGATGGCTCTTGACTGTTTTGGTAAGGATGGATTCAATAACTTTGTTAGTTCTTTCCACCTGGCCATTAACTTGGGGATGGTATGGTGAAGCTATCCGGTGCTGAATATGGTACTTGCATAGCAGAGCTTTGAATTGATGCGACACAAACTGAGGTCCTCCATTGGTAACCACTTCCTTGGGTACTTCGAAACGGGTAAAGATTTCACCATACAGGAAATCGATCACAGCCTGGTCATTGGATTTCACCAGAGCCACAGCTTCTACCCATTTTATCATGTAGTCGGTACATACCATGATGTAGGCCTTCTGCTTGGAATGAGGCTTGATATGACCAACAAAATATGAGGCCCATCTGTCAAAGGGTTCAACCACCAGTTATGGTTGAAGAGGCATTTGATCTAATCTATTGGGTTGGACCATCCTCTGGCAGCTATCATAAGACTCGACATATCTTTTTGCATCCCTAAAAAGGGTCGGTTAATAGTAGCCCATTCTCAGCGCTTTGTGTCATGTCCTCTTGTCTGCAAAATGCCCCCCATAAGGCTCATCATGGCAGGCCTTCAAAATATGGAATATTTCATCTTCTCTTACACATCTTATGATCTCAAGATCAGGGCCTGTGTAGAAGAGATGACTGTCTATCCAACAATACCTAGCACTTTGTTGAATAATTTTCGTCTTTTCTCTTTTGGACAAATGTGCTGGAAGCTTTCCTGCATCCAAGTAGTTAGCGACATCTGCATACCAAGGGGAGTGAGATGAAACCGTAAATAAGTGTTCATATGGAAAAGAGTCCTCAACAGGCAAATTATCATCCCTGTTAGTAAAACAAGATAAGAAATCAGCGACAACATTTTCCTTTCCAGGTTTGTCTATAATGGTGATATCAAATTCTTGTAATAATAACAGCCACCTAGTTACCCTGGCATTGGTAACAGGTTTATTCATTAGGTATTTGATGGCCGAGTGGTCAGTGTGCACAAAAGTAGGATATCCAGTGATATAATGTCGAAATTTGTTAATGGAGTAAACAATGGCTAAAAACTCCTTCTCGGTAACAATATAATTAAGTTCAGTAGGGGCTAAGTTTTTACTAATATAATAAAGTGCATAAGGTGCTTGACCATCTTGCTGTCCTAAAACTACTCCAATGGCAGTATCAGAAGCATCTGAAGAAATGTGAAAAGGCAGGGTCCAATTGGGCCCTCTTAGGATGGGAGCTGTGGATAACTTCTCCTTAAGTTTAACAAACGCTGGCTGGCATGCCTCATTCCAAATAAATTGCACATCCTTCATTAATAGTGAAAACAAAGGAGAGGCAAGTTTGGAAAAGTTTTCTATAAATCTTCGATAATATCCAGCATGCCCCAATAAACTTCGCACTTCTTTTTGAGTTGTAGGAGTAGGTATATTTTTTATCACCTTGATTTTAGAGGGGTACACATGGATGCCATCAGCAGAGATAAAATGCCCCAACACCACTCCTTCACTCATCATCATATGGCACTTTTCAGTGCTCAAAGATAGCTGGGTCTGTTCACAGCGAGTTAAAACCTTTTCCAAAATTTTCAATGCTTCTTCAAAATCTTTGCCATAAGGAGTAAAATCATCCATAAAAATTTCCATACTATCATTAACTAATTTTGAAAATATGCCACTCACATCTCTTTGAAATGTGGCTGTTGCATTGCATAAACCAAAGGGAAGCACTCTGTATGCAAAAGTTCCCAAGGGACAAGTGAAGGTAGTTTTATCCTAGTCTTCATGAGTAATTTGGATTTGATTGTACCCACTAAAACCATCCAGGAAGGAGAAGAACTTCTTCTCGGATAAGGTGTCAAGTACTTGATCAATCATAAGGTAGAGGAAAGTGATCTTTCTATGTTGCCTTATTCAATTCTCTATAGTCCACACAGACTCTCCATTTACCATTTTTATTGGGCACTATTACAAGTGGAGACACCCACTCGCTGTTTGAAATAGGATATATAAATCCTGCTTGCAAGAGTTTATGAATTTCTTCCTTCACCATGTCCCTAAGATTGGGGTTCATTCGTTGTTGAGGCTGGCACACATGTTGGGAGTCACTTTTGGTATAAATGTGATGGGTGCACAGGTTAGAGGGGATACCCCTCATGTCTGTGTACTCCCAGGAAAATTCCCCCTTGTGTGTTTTTTTAAGAGAATGATTAGGCTCTTTTGTTCATTTGGGTAAAGGATAGGATTCATATTCAGGGTTTTTCCAACCTATACCTCGATAGAAACACTCTTTGAGTTTTTCAACACTGGAACTATGTGAGTGTCAATGACTAATTCCTCTTTTGTGAGATTTTCTTGTTCCTCTTCACCTAGAGTAGCATTTAGGATCTGATAAATTTTCTTATTGACAGAAGTGGGTTCACTGATGAAATTATTAATGGCATCGTCTTTAGTTTCATCTTTAAAAGTTAAGGCCTTCCCTATTGTTAATAATGACTGAACTCCCTCTTCTTCCTCTGGCTCCATCCATAACAGAGTTTCAGCTTCTAATCTCAGCCGAGCTAGAGGATAGAGAGTGAGGTTCTTTATCTCGATGCCATCTGATATGGTCATAGACCCAGATTGACAGCTGATGCAAGCATCACCTGTAGCTAACCAGGGTCTTCCCAGGATCAATGGGTGTGCTCCTAGCTGCGATTTAGGTTGTAAAACCAAGAAGTCAGCAGGGTATTCCCAAGAATCAACTGAGATAACGAGATCATCCAAAATTCCTTCAGGTTTAATAGTGGATCTATTTGGTAGTTCTAAAATGATGGGAGTTGGCCTGAGATTAGTGAGCCCAAGTTTTCTTACAGTTTCAATAGTCATAATGTTAATTTCTGCTCCTAATTCTACCAGTACGTTGGGTATCTGTGTGCACCCAATATGCACAGTGATAGTGGGATTCCAAGGGTCATCGTATTTGGCCAAGAGGGTTTTTCCCATTATTAATGCAGATAATTTCCCTATGACATGAACAGTGGGAGGATCCCTGGGTTTCCTTCCCGGTTTCCTTGTACACAGATCCCGAACAGTTCTGGCATAGATAGGTACGTCTTGAAGGGCCAGAAGGAGGGGAATTTTAACATAAATATTTTTTAACTCTCCTAAGAGGTTAAACTGAGGTTGTCCCACTACCCTTGGTAACATTAATCTTTCAGGGTATGGTGGTTCCCTAATCAACTGGGTAGGCTATGTGTCAATAGATGTATTGTTCTGTGTTTCAGCGGGCATATTAGTAGGATGTTCATCGTCTTCAATAATGGGGGTCGCTGTATTAGATAAATACTGTGGATTCATCCCTTCTTCACGCACAAAGGATGGAACATCCTCAATGATCAAAGGATCCACTACCTTTCCTGATCGTAAGAAGATATCATTGCAGGGTACAAGAGTAATGGAGTAAGCATACATGTTGACAATTTCAAACTGATGGACTGCTTTATTATTTGGGTTAGGGTTAGGTTGCGCAGGTAGCTGAGGTTGTATTAGCATATTGGGGACAACATTATTCTAGAGTTGCAGCTGCTACTGCTGATAAGGCTGAGGATATTGAGGAGGGTATGGTTGTTGAGGAAACGTTTGATGTGGAAGCTGTTGAGAGGGTTGGTTATGAGGAAACTGGTTCCCTGGATGGAAATTCCTCCATCCAGGAGACCAAGAATTTTGTTGGTTTGGTGGCTGTGGTGGCTTTGCCCAAGGGTTCCAGGCATTGAAATTTTTCATTGAAGGTTGAGAGGGGTACCATTGAGGATTAGAATAAGATGAAGGGAATTGTGTATTCATATGCTGCATATTATTCCAATTATTCATGTTATTCGAAAATGGAAACAAGTCTGGAGTCATACCTTGATTTCGAGGCTGCCAGGGATTTTTCTGTGCAATAAAGAAAGCTGGTTCCACCTATGGAGTTGATGCCTGCAGAATAGCCTTCACTTAAGGTAGTGACGGGCATTCTTTTATGTCATGGTTCAACTCGCACAACTGACACACTTCTACCTTGTCGAGCGGGCACACCTTCAGAGGGTGGTTCTTCCTACATCTAGGGCAGAATACACCTAGTGTGAGATCCTCTACTGCTTGTTTCTTCTTTTCCCTCAAGACATCTATTTCCGAGGAGATGGAGCTCATCATTTCTGTTTTGAAATTTTCAAGGAGATTTCCTATCTCTGCACAGGTTGCTCCTCCATTAGATGACTTCTGTGTTCTGTCAAAGACATCATGTTCTAATTTGTCCCGTTTGTCCCATCTATTATTCTTAGAAGACCCCTTGGAGTACCTTTTGAATAGTTCCATGATCTCTTCAAAGGACTCCTTAGAGATATCCTCGTTTCCTAATAGGTTTAACATCTCTAGGCAATCATCCCTAATCCCGTGAAGTAGGATTATTTTGAGCACATCTAACCCCATAATAGTCTGTCCAGCTCTCTGCACATTATATAAAATCCTTTTAACAAAATCTTCCAAACTTTAATCATCCTTCTGTACCATTTTAAACAGTTCTTCTCTCTTATCCTTGGTATTGCAATAATCCTGATATTTCTCTAGGAACACCTGTTTCATCCTGTCCTAGTTAGCGACAGTTCCACCTCCTAGGCTCATAAACCAACGTAATGCATTGTCCTTCAGAGTGGCAAGGAAAAGTTTAAGCTTCTGTGCATTGGTGGTGTAGTCATCGCTACGACAGAGGATGTCAAATTCAAAAATAAATTCGTCTGGATCCTCTGCTGCTTTTCCATAAAAGCGAGGCAACACCGATGGGGATATATTTTTCATGGGGGATATCCCTTCTAATTGTTGAATTGGGAACTGAAGTGTAGCCGCCATCCCTTCAGGTAGGGGATTACCCTCATGATAATGATTTTCTCCCATTGCTTCTTCCTCTTCTGGATCGCGTCTGTTACTCATATTTTCTTTTGTTTTATCCTCTTCGTCCTTCCATTGGTCATTGAATTTCTGATGGAACTGTGTCCACTCCTCTTTAGTCACAACCTTCCTGTTAATGTGATAGATCAAATCTCGGTCAGTCGATCTTGCAGTACTAACTCTGTCTTCCTCTGCAGGGGTATCTGAGGGTGTTGCAACTCCTCGTGTGTTCTCCACTATAGAGACTGATGGATGTTTCCTAATAGTGAGCCCTAGTATAAGAATTGGTTCTATCAACCAGGTCATCAATGAATGTTCTTCTCCCCAATGCTGGATTTCTCCCTCGGCCTTGACCATTTGAAACGCTAGTGTTCTGTGGGGTTCTGGGATTTATAAGATGGTCACGCTATACCCTTCTTGTATTAATGCAACCCAAACATGCAAACTAAAAATAAATGAGGAGGAATGAATAAAGATAATTACTGGATGCAACTACAATAGTGTCTAATACTTATGCTCCCCAGCAACAACGCCAAAATTTTGGGCACCCTATATGCAAGTTAATTAAAGCCAACATACAAAGTGTTCAATAAAAATTGTCAACCCAGGGAAGTATCTTATTTCAAGGATAATATGCACTATATATGCTTTAAACAATAAGTAGCTGATGCTGTAAGTAAATGGTCCTACTTTCCTGTTCAGCCACACTCATCCCATAATCCACTTAATCTAATTTACTTTCTCAAGAATGCAATCACAAGTACCTCCTACGATTCTTAATATATAATTGAAAGATTCAGGAAATAACATCTAGATTACTTTTGCAGAAAGTAAAATACCTAATTACCAAACCATCTAAAGATCCATCCAACTATCCTGATTTAGTTATTCTAGAAATCCAAAGTACATGAATTAAATTCAGCTATTCTAGAAATTCAAAGTACATGAATGAAATTCTGCAATTATAAATGCGAAGGAACAAACTGTAAAGATCTAAAGAAAACAACAATTGAAAGAACTAGGGATGAACAGGGCTGTTATAGCTATCACACAGTTGCATAAAAGACAGTTAACCTATACAGTCGACTGACACACCACACCACTGCAATTTTACAGGAGATGCAATTAATGACTATTCAAATGACACACGGTAAATCGATAACTGTTGCAGCTTAATGTAAATAAAGGAAGTTATCACAAAATCACACAACAAAATAAATACAATACCTAATTAACTCAGCAATACCCATGGGAAGGCGAGCCCAACCTCCACACAGAGATGTTGGAAGTAACACACATTAAAACGTCGAGATCTGAAGAATCAACTCCTTGTATTAAAAAGTGGTAGATGAACACGCAACCTTAATCACAACTGATACAATAATTTGGTTAAAAGTTCAACCCTTGGCTCAGAATAGTTCCCAGTATTTATACAATTACAATCATAACATCTTCCTACTATTATCAGGAAGCCATGAAGATCTCTGATCTTCAGGCTGCCCTAATTACAATGATCTGTTACAGTCGTGGCAAGATGAGAGTAGAAGATATAGGGAAGCTATTATTTGAGCCAGAAATAATAATCATGATTAATTGAGAAGATACTCTATGGATTGCAGCTAATTTTGAGCAGCGGTGCACTATTACCTCTAAATCTGTCGCAGTCTGTTGCAGCTACCCTTGTACAACTCGCATGGAATAATATACTTAGACAATGCTCCTTGGCCAACGATGGAATGGATGGCGATCAACACAGCAATGAATGTCCATCCCTCCTTTGGCATGTTCAGCCTGCTACATCTGTATTCCTTACATCTCGAATTATCTTTATAAAACCACCATATGTTAGCATAATTTAAGATGTAGAGCCCCAATTACCATAATCCTAAGCATTAATACAATAAGACAATGATTAACCATACCTGTATGACTTGAGGGACCAAGTGAGGGAAAAACATCTGTTTAGCATGTATAATAGAGTAGGATGAGGCAAAAAGAGGTAGATAAGGGTGGTAAAAAAGGGTCCATTTCTGGGCCCAACAATATACATTAATGCAACGAGGTAAAAACCGGGGTGTTACAATGGTGTTTATCCTGTACTTGTACATTAAGTACTTAGTCATAATGATTCTTTCGATGGGTGTAAGACTCACTTCTATTAGGAGAATAAGATAGGGCATATTGGTTTTAATTTTTAGGTTATACATAATAAAGTTCTTCAGGATTTGCTTAATATTTCTTTATGATTCTCTAGAGATGATGCAACCCCAAACTTCACAACCGTACAACATAATGAAAGTGATGAGAGTTTCAAATAAGAACTTATTTTTATAACACCTCACAATGTTTGCTGATTTACAATTATTTTCTAGACCAAAATAAGCTTTCCACTCTCCATTAATCCTTTTCTCCATGCTATATTTCTAGTTAAGCTTGTGATAGATATTGATTTCGATATATTTGTAAGAAGACACTTCCTCCAAGTTGATATTGTCCTATACAAAATTAGTGTAAGTGACTTTCTTGGACTTGATAATCATAACTTTAGCTTTGTTGGTATTAACAATCATACTCATATTAGGGCATAAATCCTTGAGAATTATTAAGTGCTTATCAACATCAAAGGGAAACCTTTCCATAAGAACAAGACCATCAACATAGAGAAGGAGGATGATTTCTATTCCAACTAAGGTCGTGCCACTGGAACCTGCTTCTTCTAAACAACCTTCTAGCTTATTGATGTATATGATGAAAAGGGTAGGGGAGAGGGGGAAACCTTGCTTAACTCTAATATTACAATCAATATCTTCCAAACACACCTCAATGCTCTTAAATTTGACAACCACAATCTCATACAACCTTATCGCAACAAATCTCAGCACAAAAGGAGCCTTCAACTCTTCTAATCTATCCCACAAGTTATTTCTAGGAACAATATCAAAATATTTCTTAAAGCCCAAAAAGAAACAAAAGAAATTGGAGTTAATGTTATGACATTCCTCTACAATGATCTTAAGTTTAACAAGGCGGTTCATGGTAGAGTGATGTCTTCTAAACACTTCCTAAGATTTAGCTTGCTTACCTTTACTTTCAATCCATACACTGATCTTCTTTTCTAAAATGACACCGTATAGCTTGGTGAAGAGAGGGATCATCATATTGGTCTGATAATTCGAGGGGTTATTTTTATCACCGCTTTTAAAGATATAATAATGAGGCTTTGAGTCCATTGGAATATGCAATAGAATAAGAAGTCCAGTTTATTATATATGAATATGAGATCCTTCGAATACAAAATGGGACAACATAATGGTCCACAATAATCAAAATGTTAGTATGTAATTGTTACACTTATTGGTAAGTCATGGTCATCTGATTTAGATAATATTCCCAAAATATTAAAAAAAATGTTTTGTTTTCTTAGACATACATTTCAAAACATACAACTTGATAGAATATTCAATTTATATATTGATCGTCATTGTTCATTCAAATTGGTGTCATTCCTTGAGTTGCTTGCATGCCTCATTCTTCTTCAATTTGGTTATTGCCCCAATGTTTTATTGAATGGTTTGATTTTGTTCCTTCTCCCTAATTTCCATCTACAAACATAGAAGTAAAGTGTGATGAGTATATCTACATTTATAATATAATATATATGATTGTGTAAATAAGAAATCACATCACAACAAGACGTAGTTCATAAATAATAAAGATTCTTCCAAATCCATTCCTCATGCCATCTCTCAACAACTCTTATCTTGAATCCACTCCATACTTTGTTTTATGCAATTTTATATACTATGACAAAACATTGATATAACTATGATAAGGTTTCTTATTTCTCCATTAATTATAAAATGAGGGAAGTAAAATAATATAGCTACTTATAAATTGATAAATTAACTTCTGATACTACAACATATACTCACAATTTATACTCATCCTAAATGTTGATCAATTATTTGGATGTCTCTTCTTTGTATGTCAACATTTGTTAGAATACATACAAGGTGGAGTGTAAATGATTCAAAACATAAAGCTCACAACAAACATAGGATCTTAAGTAAGGAAAACACAATTTGTATGGACAAACTTTGCGACTAACCATTTTATTCCTTGTCGTCTTGTCTTATGTGATGAATGGGTGCCATTTTCTTATCTTTTCTACAACAAAACAAATAAAAATTAGTATTTCATCCAATAATTAAATTAAATGCACATAAAAGAAAAAATGATTGATTACATATGTTTGATGCATGTTGTTGTTTAGATGGATCCTTCTGCGATGCAATTATGTTAATGTTTTTTACCATATCCTTGTACACTTTTTAGACATCCCTAGCAATATATTTTAGATATCACCTCCTTTGTTCTTTAGAATCTTCATAATCTTCCTTAAAAAAATGAAAAGTAAAAAAAAAATTATATTGATATTGTTGAATATGATTGTCATTGATGTTAGAGGAGTTCAGTAATGGTAGAGGAATAACAAAATACAAAAGACTGTTGATTAAATTGTCATTGATGTCAAGCATAGTCAGAAGCATTATAACACTAATTTTCTATGGAGTGAGGATTTGGACGGGCCAGATCATAATAGAGAGAAATATCAATGGTATAGAATAGTTACCGCAATGCCAATGTGCAAGCTTGTTAAAACTGCGGAAAGACTATTGCGGAAGTCATGTTTGAGTGGTTATGAAAAGCAAACCCACAATCCGCAATCCACAATTGTGGAAGAATTTTTGCGGAAGACGATTTGTGGAAGCTATTTCAAGAAAAGTCGAAAAGAAGATCTGCAATCCGCAATTGCGGAAGGAAGGAGTTCCCGTAGATTGCAGAAAGATTGTTGCGGAAGGTTAATTGTGGAAAGTTAATTGCAGAAAGTTAATTACATTAAGGTAGTTCCGTAAAGAAGCATTGCAGACACCACTTTGCAGAAAAATAGTTGTGGAAAGGAAATTGCGAAAGGTCGTGACTGATAAATTTAAATAGAGTTAAAAATTAAATAGAGAAGTAAGGAAACACGTTTGATGAAGAGGCATGTTTTATGAAGTGATGTGTCTAATGAACATGCATGACTCCAGATTGAAAGGGCACAACTGTGAAACTCCAGAATGAAGATATCCATTTGTAAAGAAAGATGAATGATGTATTTATAAGCAATATTTCAAGTTTAGAAAAGATGTCTTTGTAGTCCAGATCTATAAAGAAACAACAGAAGAGAGAGAGACCAAGTAAGTAATGAGAAACCAGTGACATAATTGAAGACATAAGAAAATACAGAAGTTTGATAAAAACATATTAGGGTGGCAGGGTGGTGCTAGGGAAGGTTAGATTCCTAAAAGGGGGTTGTAGCCTCCTTCCAGTGGCAGCTGGTAAATAGGGTGTTGTAGCATCCTTTCAGTAGCAGGTGATAAAATCAGGGGGTTGTAGCCTCCTTCCAGTAGTTGCTGGTAAATAGGGTGTTGTAGCATCCTTGTCTGTAGAAGTAGGTATAAACTATTTGTAAATATAATTTTGCAGTAATAGGAAGTATTGGTGGTTTTCCCAATTGGGATTCCACGATAAGTTTGTGTTCCATGTATCTTATTGATCATGTGTGTTAATGAATAAGTTAAAAGTGTTTTTTATTGTTAAAATTTATCGATACTAATTCACCCCCCCTCTCAGTATTGTCCAATATTCCAACAATTAGTATCAGATCAGGATCCTTCACTACAGTTTAAATCACTGGAAGGAAGATCCTATTAAAAACCACTATGGATCAACAAGAAGGGTTAGCCACCAATAGACCTCCATTATTTACAGGAGATAATTATGCATACTGGAGTGTAAGAATGAAGTGCCATCTAATGTCACTTGGATGCAAAGTCTGGAGGTCTGTTGAAAAAGAATAGGAAGTACCAAATGATCTACATATAGACAGAGATGAACTAGACCAATATGAGGCCAATGCAAAATCCCTTAATGCAATTTTGAGTGGGTTAACAAATTAAGTGTTTGTAAAAGTCATGCAATGCAAGACAACCAAACATGCATGGGAAAAATTAAAATGTGTCTATGAAGGAGTATCCAAAGTCAAAAAATCCAAACTTCAGACATATAAAGGACAGTTTGAAAGTCTAAAAATGAAAGAGGAAGAAAATATTGCATAATATCTTTTAAGAGTGGATGAAGTTGTCAATGCTATTAGAGGCCTTGGATGAGTAATAAATGGGAGGGAAGTCATTGACAAAGTTCTAAGAAACCTTCCCATGAGTATGACTCAAAAGTATATACTCTAGAAGAAGGAGATGATCTTGACCTCATGACAGTAGATGAACTACATGGTGTCTTCACTGCATATGATATGAGAACATGACAAAATGAACCTTCAAGAAAATAAGCATCATTTAAGGTCTCAAAAGAACCAAAGAAGTCTGAAACCCCATTTAAGAATCACTCATAGAGTTTAGATGATGAAGAAGCTCCGTTCATCAATAAACTTGAGAGAGGTACTGGAAAGTATAAAGGAAAGCTACCTCTAAAGTGTTTTAATTGTGGAAGAATCAAACACTTTTCTTCAAAATGTCCCTATCCTAAAGAAAATGATAGTGACGAGAGAGAAGCTTCAAAGAAGCTCAAAAAGGACAAGACCGAAAACAAGAAGAAGTTTAATGAGAAGTAGAAGATCCTTTACACCATGGAATATAGTGAAGATGAAAACACAAGTGGAGGTGAGGAAACATAAATTCTATTCATGGGAATAGAAACTCAAGCTCAAGATGGTGAATCATATGAGGAAGGAGAAGTAGAACTAAAAGATGAACTCATTAGTGCTCTTGAAGAACTTGAAAAATGCAGGAAAAAAATCAAATAGTCAAACCAAATCATTAGTGAATTAAAGACCCAGCTTCAAGAGGTCAATAAGATTGAAGAAGACCTATATTTGCAGCTCAAAAAGAGAATACAATAATCTAAAAGGATTGAAGAAGAGATTATGCACCTTAGAAAGAAGTTTGATGAAGAATCTATAAAGACAAAATTTGAAAATAGTTCAAAGACTCTAGATGACATATTGAGTAGCCAAAGACCACCAAGAGATAAATCTAGATTAGGATATGACAAAGAAAATAAGACAGAATGTTCCTCCCTCACAAACCAAGGTAGAAATAAAAGAAGCTATGTTGCTTCACTGAAGATTCCAATTCAAAAGGAAGAAATCAAGAATTATTCTCTATCCTCTCATGAAAAAGATAGAACTAATGTGATGCCTAGAATACCAATAACAAGTAGATATCAACCTATATTTTTTAGTAATTTCTACTCCTGTAATAATTTTGGTCACAAAGCCCTAAATTGCAGAGCATATGGAAAGTTTCGTGACTACAAGAAGAATGCATCTAGTAACAAACCAAAAGTAAGAAACCACAAATTTTTTGCACCTCTTCAAAGATATGACATGGATTTTTAAAAATGTAATAACCATGGACACATAGCAAGAGATTGTAAACTAATGACTCCTACAAAGAATGATTCTACAAAAGAGTTTCAAGACAAAAAACAGAGAAAGGACTGGAAGAAAAAGAAAGAGGAGGAGATATATTGCTCTATGTGCGACATAAAAGAAGAATCTATGGCATATTGACAGTGGGTGTTCAAAGCATATGCCAGGAGATCCAAACAAGTTCATAATCCTAAGAAAAAGGTAATAAGGGAAAATTCACTTTTGGAGATAACATGTCTTCCAAAATAATTTCCGAAGGTACAACTGCTATCAACGACAAGATCAAATCTAAAAATGTGTTACTAGTGGAAGAACTAAAGCATAATATCCTTAGTGTAAGTCAAACATGTGATCAAGGGAACATTTGCATTTTTTACTCTGAGAAATGTGAAATTAGAAAAAGGGACTCAGGAAGACTTGTTGGGACTGTTGTAAGGAATTCAAGTAATGTATACACCCTAGAAAATGAAGAACAATGCTAGATGAGTATGATTGGTGAAAGTTGGTTATGGAATAAAAGGATGGGGAACTTAAACTTTGAAAAAATTATGAAAGTAAGTAAGAAGGGAGTTGTAAGGGGCTTGCCAAAAATCATGAAACCTCTAAAATCAATTTGTAAACATTGTCAACATGGGAAGCAGACTAAAGCTAGATTCAAAGCAAAAGAACATACAACCTCACATCCATTGGAAATAGTTCACACTGATCTCTATGGACCAACAAGAACTAAAAGCTTGCAAGGAGAGTACTATTTCATGTAGTTCATAGATGATTATACAAGGATTACTTGGGGTACATTTCTCAAAGAAAAATCAGAATCCTTTGAGAAGTTTAAAATTTTCAAAGCAAAAGTTGAGAATGAAACAAATTTAAAAATCAAATGTCTAAGTTCAGATAATGGAGGTTTATTCACTTCAAATGAATTCAATGAATTTTGTGAAATCCTTGGAATTAAAAGACGGTTTTTAGCCCTGAAGACTCCTCAACAAAATGTCATTTTGGAAAGAAAAACATCACAGTCCAAGAAGATTCCTGAACTATGCTAAATGAAGCAAAAATTCCTGATGTGTATTGGAGGCCCAAGCATTGTATACAACTGTTTATATACTAAATAGAGCACAAATCAAAGTTAATAATTACAAGACCCATTACCATCTATGGTATGGAAGGCCTTCCCA
The DNA here is from genome assembly GCA_001517045.1 of Pseudotsuga menziesii. NCBI lineage: Eukaryota > Viridiplantae > Streptophyta > Pinopsida > Pinales > Pinaceae > Pseudotsuga > Pseudotsuga menziesii. Next base: position 395,228 of record LPNX010113788.1, read on the forward strand.
AGTCAAATATTTTAAAGTGTTTGGCAGGAAGTGCTACATAAAAAGGAATGAAGATGACCTTAGTAAATTTGACTGTAGAACTGATGAAGGAATAATTTTGGGATATTATTCCACCAAGAAAGCATATAGATGTTACAATAAAAGGCTACACAAAATCATAGAAAGTGCATATGTAAGGGTAGATGATATGAAATCAAGAAGAATAAAAAGACAAGATGTTGATGAAGGAGAGAGGGAAGTCTTGCAAAAGGATGAACTTGATCATGATGAAGAAGAAGAAGAAGAAGAGAAAAGAGAATATTCATAATAAAGTAAAGATGAAGACTCTCCAAGACCTGATACAAAATATCCATCTAGAAGAATACAAAAGAATCATCCCGAGACACAAATCATAGGTGACAAAGATGCTGGAGTTAGTACAAGAAGAAAACTACTATTTAATGAACAAGCCTTACTATTAGTGGTGGAACCTAAGAACTTTGTAGAAGCCAACAAATATGATGATTGGATCAAAGCCATGAATGAAGAGTTGGATCAAATTGAGAAGAACCAAACTTGGGAACTAGTTCCAAGACCCGCAAAAAAGAATATTGTAGGAACCAAGCGGGTCTTCAAAAATAAGTTCAATGAAGATGGAAAAGTGATAAGAAACAAATCAAGATTAGTGTGTAAAGGATATGCTCAAGTGGAGGGTATTGAATTTGAAGAAACCTTTGCACCTGTAACAAGGATTGAAGCAATCAGAATGTTTTTCACATTTTCATGTTATAAAAACTTCAAAGTATATCAAATGGATGTCAAGTTTGCATTTTTGAATGGGGAATTAGAAGAAGAAGTCTATATTGAACAACCTAAAGGTTTTCGCTTGTCAGAAAATGGAGACTATGTTTGCAAACTAAAAAAGGCACTCTATGGTCTCAAACAAGCCCCAAGAGCATGGTTTTCAAGGCTAGATAACTACTTGAAGCAAAAAGGATATAAAAGAGGAGCCACTGATAGTAATCTCTACATAAAGATCAAAGATAAGAAAATGATCATTTTTGTTGTTTATGTGGATGATATCATATTTGGAAGCAATATACAAATACTAAGTGTAAACTTTGCTTCTGAAATGAAGTATGAATTTGAAATGTCAATGTTGGGTGAATTAACATTCTTCTTGGGATTACAAGTTTATCAATTAGACAAAGCAATCTTCATTTCTCAAACCAAGTACATAAAAGACATGCTAAAGAAGTTTAAGATGTAAGACTCCAAGCTTGTTAATACTCCTATGATCACTGGTTGTAAGCTAAGAAAAATGATGAGTCCTTGGAAGTGGATCATACCATGTATATATCTATGATAGGCATCATGCTATATGTGAAAACTACAACACCAAATGTGATGCAAGTTGTAGGATTGGTTTCTATATTTTAATCAGCTCCCAAAGAAACACATGTGGCTGCAGTAAAAATAATTCTTAGATATCTAAAAGGCATTGCAGATTATGGTTTATGGTACCCAAAATGTCAAGACTTCACCTTAAAAGCATTCACTGATGAATATTGGGAAGAAAGTGGATGACCGAAAGAGTACTAGTGGAGAAACATTCTTTTTGGGAATTTTTTTGGTATCATGGTTAAGTAAGGCACAATCCTCCATAGCACTATCTACAGTTGAGGCTGAATATATTGTTGTTGCATCATGTTGTACTCAAGTCATTTGGATGAAGCATACATTGGAAGAATTACTTGTGAAGTATGAGCATCCAATAATGATAAATTGTGACAATGCAAGTGCCATAAACATATCAAAAAATCATGTAATGCACTCCAAAACAAAGCACATACCAATAAAATATCACTTTCTAAGAGATAAGTGTCTCAAAAAGTGGTCAAATTGGAATATATTAATACTAAAGAACATATTGCTAATATATTCACTAAGCCACTACCCAAAGAAGCATTTGAGAATCTTAGACATAAGTCAGGAGTAATCTCCTTACAGTGAACAAAAAGGATAAAAAGCAGCATGTCATGGGGATATATGTTGAATTCTTTGTCATTAATGTCAAAGGGGAAGAAAATTGAAAATTAAGAAATTGTTGAAATTGTTTCCATCAATGCCAAAGGGGGAGAATGTTGAATATGGTTGTCATTGATGTCAAGGAGTTCAATAATGAAAAAGGAATAACAAAAGATAAAATACTTTTGATTAAATTGTCATTGATGCCAAGCAGAGTCAGAACCATTATAATGATAAGTTTTTATGGAGTAAAGATCTGGATGACCCAGATCATAAGAGAGAGAGAGATCAATGGTCTACAATAGTTACCGCAATTCCAAGGTGAAAACTTGTTAAAAGTGCGGAAAAACTATTGTGGAATTCATGTTTGATAAGTTATGAAAAGAAGAACCGCAATCCACAATTGTGGAAGAAGTTTTGCGGAAGACGAATTGCGAAAGCAGTTTCGAGAAAATTTGAAAAGCAGATCTGCAATCCATAACACACGATTGCAGAAGGAAACAGTTCCCACATATTGTGGAAAGTGAGATTGCAGAAAGATCGTCGTGGAATGTTAATTGCGGAAAGTTAATTGCATGAAGGTAGTTGCATAAAGAAGCATTGCGGACACCACTTTGTGAAAATATTGTCGTGGAAAGGAAATTGCGGAAGGTCATGAATGATAAATTTAAACAGAGTTAAAAATTAAATAGAGAAGTAAGGAAATGTGTTTGATGAAGAGGCATGTTTTATGAAGTGACATGTTTGATGAATAGACACGACTCCATATTGAAAGGGCGCAACTGTGAAACTACATAATGAAGATATCTGTTTGTAAAGAAGATGAATGGTGTATTTATAAGCACGATTTCAAGTTTAGAAAAGATGTCTTTGTAGTTGAGATCTATATAGAAGCAACATAAGACAGAGACCAAGTAAGTAGTGAGAAACCAGTGACATAATTGAAGACATAAGAAGATTTGGAAGTTTGATAAAAACATATTAGGGTGGCAGGGTGGTGCTAGGGCAGGCTACATTCCTACAAGGGGGTTGTAGCCTCCTTCTAGTGGAAGCTGGTAAATATTGTCTTGTAGCATCCTTTCAGTAGTAGCAGATAAAATCAGGGGGTTGTAGCCTCCTTCCAGTACTTGCTGGTAAATAGGGTGTTGTAGCATCCTTGTTTGTAGAAGCAGGCATAATTTATTTGTCAATTTTGCAGTAATAGGAAGTATTGGTGGTTTTCCCAATTGGGCTTCCACAATAATTTGTGTTTCATGTATCTTGTTGATCACGTGTGTTAATGAATAAGTTAAAAGTACTTTTAATTGTTAAAATTTATAAATACCGATTCACTCCCCCCTCAATATTGTCCATTATTCCAACATATATGAAAGTGAATATAACTAAAATATTACTTTCATAAATTATTTTAGTAGTATATACACATTATTGAAAAACATGTTTAGGAATAATATTTTTCAAATGATTTTATTATTATTATTATATATTTTTCTAGTGCAAGTTTGACAGGTCTCATTTACCATTTCTTTGGAAACACTTGTTGTAGTATATATCTCAATTTTGTAGCCATTGGATTAATTTTTGCACTTTAGTGGAAACTACGTCTATACATTCTTTCCACTATATCGCTTGTAGTTTTATAAAATCCTTCCACCCCCCCACATTAATTAATTTTCGACTCCACTCTAAATCCAATGATGATCAATTCATCGTGATTTACATCCTTCATAATTTTTGTATGCTTATCATGACATTCCCTTCCCTAGTTGTCGGTCCCTACAAAACATTCAACAAATGTAAAATATAGTGTTTGAAACATGTTAGCGATTGTTCTTAAGAAGCACATTAAAATTGAAAATTCAAAGATAGACTTCATGTTGATTACATTTTGATTCACCTAGTTCATCTCTTTGCAAAATTTCCATCAATGTATTATGCTCCTTTGCACTTAGATTGTAAACAATGTTATTCAGTTGCTTAGGGTTTTTGCTTTGCATGACACATACTAACTAATACACATCATTTAAACTTAGAGATAATTCAGATATACTAATTTTATACTAATATTTCAAAGAGATTGCCTTGTTTTCTTTTGGGATGTGCTCCCATCGTGCTCATTGAAACACGTTTTTTTTCCTTGAACTTATACCAGACATATTCTATTAATAAACACCCTACTTCATAAAATAGAGAAACTATGAAATATGTTTTAGAAATAAAGTAAATGATTTCAAGCTAAAAATGATTTCTCGTTTATTGATGCATATTGTATATGTATAGGTGTCGTCGTTTTATACATAGGAATACACACTGGTGCATGGGTAAACTTTTTTTAAATGAACTAAACCTAAAGTGGCATGGTTTATAAAACGAATACGAATGCACTATAATTTATAATATGCATTGATTACTGTAAAAGTTATTTTTTCAAAAAATGACAAGGATAGGTTTTGGGATCCAATACAATATGTGTTCCCATTGCAACAAATTTCCAACTCCCCATTTATAGATACCCAAAGACATTGTATATTAAATCCACATGAAAAAATGTTTCAATGTGAAATAGAAGTTGTTGCATATGTTCATTTTTGGTGCTTATCATATTTTAGTGCATCAATGTGATTAACTTTTACTTATGCAACGATGCGGTAATACGAAATTAACATACTGATTAGAATAAAATTTCCTTTTAATATCTATTTGAATTTAAAATATTACATACATCCCAAACTTTCTTTTGAGAATATATACATAAATTGCAATACTCCATAGGACACAAATGCTATAGTAACATCACATAGTTAAAAAAAGGTTTCAAAAGTCTGTTTGAAGTTAGATTATCATATGCTTCTCAAATTTTCTTTTAAGAATTTAGACACGCATGGATTGTTGATTTGGCTCAAATGAAGGGAGAAAAAGTTTTATTGTCAAATGACCAATTCTCTAGATTCCAACTCATTCCATATTTTTCAAAGTACATCAAGGTATCTTATGCCATTTGAAGTAGGTTTCTATTATCTAAGAATTTATGTTATTTATGTACGTGCATTTGAATAATTATGCATTGAATTTTGCAGGATCCTAATTCAAGATCAAGTTTGTATGCAATTTTTTTTCCACGAGTTGAAAAATGTCGCAAGTTATTATCATGAGCAAGATACCACAAGCAACTAGTAGGAAAAAATAGAGAGCCACTTTACCCCACCAATTATAACATGCCATCTTCCAGCCACAGTCCTAGGTTAATGGTACTTCACTGTCAACTGAATCTCTTTTATGACACCCCAATGTTATGCTATTGGTTAAAATGTAAAGTGTTGAATGAGAACACCCCCAATATGTTAGAATATCCCATTATATTAATGATAGTTTAATACCTCCTAATATTGTAAAAAATTCCAACATGTGATAGAGTAAAGACACACAGGAACACTTACGTATGCTACTTTTTTGAAAATTTGAAGAAAAAACAACTACGTTTTGTCCAAAATTGACTAGCTTGCCTCCTTCGGTTGATTCAACCGAGATTTATAGTGACCCAAATTATGATATCAATATGAACTAGAACATCTACTACGAGATCCAAAAAGTTGTATGAGCTTAGAGCAAGAATTTCTAAGCACACACAAGGCTTGTTCAATTGTTGGATGTCAGTGATGAATTAGATTCTCCTATCCATGTACAAAGTAATACAAAATCTATTAAAATATGCTTTGTATGGAGCGTGGTCATATTCTCTATATATGTCCGATGTTGGGAGAGAATCCTCCTTTTGTGGTAATAATTATATAATTGCCAAGTCTAAACTAGATGTTGTAGATATTGGGTTGTTTATCCTTTCACATGTATTATTTCCTTTCAAACAATCAGTAGAAATTATGCCATTTTGTGGGCCTTTTTGTCATTGGTCCTGTTACCTTAGGAACTATCACTCTTCCACAATTGAAGATAACCAGACCCAAATGAAGTATGTGGACCCAAATATGATAGGTGGGGCTAGTGCTATGATAGAAAACTCTTTAAGGAAGTACACACACTGTCGCCTCAAGGTATCCCCCTTCCTATTTAGAACCTATTCCTTGGTCCATGGGAGGATTCATAAAATACGGTAAGGATAGAACTGTAATAGGCAATAGAAACCACTTCTATTCCTACAACACATTTAGATTGTTAAGTAGATTAGTGCCTAATGGACTCAATGAAATAAGTATACAATAAACCTTTAATATTGGAAGGATAGGATCACTTACGAATATTTATCTCACCACCGCAATTTTATGTAGTCAAAACAAATAAAAAAATTCCTTGGCCTCAAATCCCCCAAGGGTCCTCTCGGGAGAACTAGAATTTGACCGAAACTTCCTCAAACCACTAGGGTTAGATTTTTTCTTCGATATGAACTTGCAATAACTTAATGACGATATCTAAAAAACCCCTTAGGACTTTCATCACCTAACCCTACGATGAAGACACCTCCTTTAGGGTACTTTTAGCATATAAAATTGAACTTTTTGCAATATTTTTCAACTCTTTTGGATTTTTTTATTATATTTATCTATATTTAAAATTTATAGTTGCAATTGAATACTTCACAAAATCACAACCAAAGTAATCTATGACAACATTTTTTTGCAAACATATACAATTTTTAGGATTTTCACAATAAATGACTTTTTTTGGTATTTTTAACAATATATAGTATAGAAATTTTATTAAAAGATTTGAAGTGAAGATAAAATATGATGCATTGTGGAAACTTGGATGAAATGTAGATGATGGGAGGAGGTTGTCATGCCACATATGACCCCAAATTTGTGTTTTTTCCCTCAACAACCTCCTCCTTTAGGTGGTAAAACATCTTCATAAATTTGTCATGCTTGGGCCAAGAGGAGGGTCAATACATAAGATAAATAGGTCCAAGTGGGATTGATTAGGTGTGCTAAGATGGGTATGCCAACACTTACATGTGAAATGACCTCTACAAAGCATAAAAAACAAGTGTGGATAGGATCCCCTAATCTACATGTCTCAATGTCATCATACCAAGAAGCAACAAACACCAACCTAGGGCACAAATGACCCAACATGATGGGGGATTTCTACCCGTTAAGGGGCATTCAAAAATGCCACTAATACAACACTTTCTGGAATGAAAATCAAGTGCACATGACTAGACCATAGTTTCGAGCCCTATAGAACTATAACTTTACATAAAATAAGCCCACACTTGGTATTTACATAGAAAAAGGAACCCCTCCTCTGTGCCAATCTGATATGGCACATTGCAGAACATCTAGAGGGTAACAACTATCTCCAACTATGGGACATGCACTTTTCCCAGAAGTGCATGAGAGCCTTTGAATCTTCTAGGACCTGTAGACCTACACACACTTCGGACATGGAAGATTCATTAAATGCATTGGAGGAAGACAATTTTTCTGCCTTTGTCAAATCAAAATGAAATGCAGTAAATGATAAGTTCAATGCATGGGTAAAAGTAAATGACAAAATCAAATGCTTATGCAATAGATTATGTAACCTACCTACCTACTCTAGGCATGATGAGAGAGGATAAGTCAAGTGAAACCATACCACTAGTGAAGCCACCTTAGTATATTGTTCATGCTAGGGATTCTCCTTTTTGTCTTTGGCAATGATAATCCAAGACAAAACCATTACCTTCATTATAATGTAATTTATGTTGCCAAATTTCTGTGGTGGTTAGTTTTAGAAGGTGTCGAAGAAACCACAATAACCAGTTGACTAGGTCGACGTTTCGAATCCATATCAGGACTCATCAACAGGGCACATTGTCAAATGTGGAGAGTGTGAGAACTAAGGCATTAATACCAGAGACATAGAGATAAAAATGAGACAGGGTCGACTTGTGTGGGGAAACTAGGGTTTAATTGGTGAAGAGAATAAGGTTGCTAGATAGATGAGAACAAAACTCAAATGGTTCGATTAAGAATTTTAATGTTATTTTATAAAAATCATTATATAGTTAATAAAGTTGTTAATTATAATTATAATTTTAACTTTAACTTTTAATTTTAGTTTTAAATTCAATATAGTTATAATTCTAATTTTTATTTAATTTAATTTTAATTTTTAAAATTAAGATTGTTATTTTTTAAAAATCTTTATATTATTATTGAAAATTTTAAATTATAATTTTTATTGTTAATTATAATATTAGTGTTAATTTTAATTTTAATTTTGATTTTATAATTTTAATTTAGTTTTATTTTTAAACTTTAATTTTAATTTAATTTTCATCTTAAATTTAAATTAAGATTGTTATTTTTAAAGATATTTATATTGTTAATAAATGTTTAATTATAATTTAATGTCCATTTTAATTTTAATTTATATTTAATTCTAATTTTGTTTTAATTTTAATTTAATTTTAAAATTTACTTTTAAAAATTAAGGTTAGGTATCAGGGCCTTAGTTAAATTAGTATAATATTAAAAAAGAGTGCCTAAGTGCCTAAATTAGAAATGGTCAGTTTTCTAAAACCTAGGTCAAGAGACAAATTGAAGTTAATAAGGAGGGTTTTTCCTTTCTTTACGATTTAGAATAGAGGGAAGCCAGCTTGTGCTGACTTCCAGGCCTCCATCCCTATTCAAATTGTTTGGAAGTTTTATTATTTATAAGGCTTCCCTGAATTTTCTTTTGAAATAGTGGTCTTCTTTTGCGATGATTTTGGTGTCTTCTAGGTAAACCTGGTGTTTGGTTTTGGCAACATGTTCTGCAAGAGCTAAGGTATGAATACGTTCATTTCTAATGTCAGCCCCATGTTCCTTTAATCGAGTGTGAAAGGAGCGTCCTGTCTCACCTATGTAATTGATCTTGCAAGAACACGAGACCTTATAAACACCTCTAAATTGTGTGTGATCAATCGGATCTTTAACGAATCTCATTTTGTTCTTAATGGTTTCTAGGGGTTTGAAAGAGGTTGTAATATTATTCTTATTAAGGATTCGAGATATCTTATTTGTTACCCCTTGAATGTAGGGTAAGTAAGCTCTTGGGTTGGTGGTCTCGTTAATGGGGGTTTTTTAATTATCAAGGCTCTTGTTGTGGACTTTGTCTAGGGTTTTCTTGATATCCTTGGGTTTGTAACCTATGTGAGTGAAAAATTCTTTGAGGTGGTCTTTTTCTTTCTCAAGATGTTCTGTATCTGAGATCCTAGAGGCTCTAACTATTAAGGTGTTAAGAACCCCTATCTTTTGAGATGGATGGTGGTGGGAGTCTGCATGGAGGTAGCTCTCTGTATGAGTCTTTTTTCTGAAGACTTCATGTCCTAAAGCACCATCTTCCTTTCTAGTTAGAAGGACATCAAGAAAGAGGATGCTCCTGTTCTCCTCTAGTTCTATTGTGAACTTGATGTTGGGGGAGATATTGTTAAGATGTGTAAGGAATTTTCTGATTTCAACATCACCATGTGGCTAGATCACATTGGTGTCATCTACGTTCTCTTCCACTTTGTTGGCTTCAAAGGATAGGAGTCTAGAGCTTCTTTCTTGAACTTTTCCATAAAATGGTTTGCCACTATGGGTGAGAGGGGGGATCCCATGGCTACCCCTATGGTTTGCTCATAAAATTCACCTTGGAATCTAAAAAAGGTTGATCTAAGACAAATTTCTGCTAACTTGGTTGTGTGAGGATCGGTAGCCTCCTTAATGACTTGGATTGCTTCATCCAAAGGTATCTTATTGAAGAGTGAAACCACATCAAAGCTTAATATCATGTCTTTGGGTTCTATTTTCTCATTTTTAATTAATTTCACAAATTTGCTTAAGTCTTTGATGAAAGAATCTGTATTACCTACTAGGGGACCTAAGATTTTAGCTACATATTTGGCAAGTTCATAGGTGGGGGATCCTATAGTGTTGACGATAGGTCGAAGAGGAACCCGTTCTTTATGGATTTTGGGAAGGCCATAGATCCTTGGTGTAATCTCTTTGGTTGGGATTAAGAATTTTTTCAATCCATCGTCAAGATTTGAGTTCAATATCTCTAATTACTTTGGAAATAGGGTTTTTACTTAGTTTCCTATAGCTACCACTTGTGGTGAGATGATCGAGCATTTTAATGTTGTAATCTGCCCTATCCAATACTACGGTGGCTCCTCCATTATCGGCTCTTAGTATAACTATGTCTTCATTTGATCTAAGCTTTTTTAATGCTAGTTATTATTCAGTATTGATGTTACTTCTAGGGGGTTTGGATTTTCTTAATACTAACGCGCATTCCTGTTTGATTTTTTCTTTGTGCACTATGTTCAGGTTTTTTTAATGCTACTTCTTCTTTTGTATTGATGTTACTTCTAGAGGGTTTGGCTTTTATTAATACTAACACGCATTCCTGTCTGATTGTTTCTTATCATGTAGTTGTAATTATAGGGGAGATCATGGAATTGGAAGCCTTAAAACTCTTTCCATAGATAATTTCTTTTCTCACAAAGCGCTTCTATCCATGCTTGGACTGGGATCAAGTACAAATTGACTTGAAGATATACCTATTCTCCAAAATCTATTTGTTTCCACAAATGTCTTTCAAAACCAACATGAAGGTCTGTATAGTGAGGTTGAAAAAAATATTATGTGTTGTTCATAAACCTGTGCATCTTATCGACGCCATCAAGAATCTGTTGATCTTCAGTTATGGGGAGATGAAGGCCTGAAAGTTACTTCTATTCTTCCTGATTCAAGGATGGCCTTACATGGATAAATAGCATAATCATATGCTAATAAGGATTTGGTTAGATAATTCTAAGCTCCAGGGATCACTTGTAAATACAAGGGATTGATGTTTTATGGCCAATCACATTGCATCCCCGTACCTTTTCAATATTTTATTTTCACATGCAAACTTTTCTTTTACTTACATCACAATAAGGTCAGAGTCTACAATGCTATTTAACAATTAATATCACAATCTTTAGTGAACTAAAATGCATGCAAAGGAGCCTCGTACTTGTCCATATTATTAGCACCATTAAATTCTAAATGAAAAGAAAAATGAGAAGAGTGACCATATCGGGAAGTTAATATAATAATGCACCCATACCTGATCGGGATTTGACCTTGTTGAATTTCAACATCCAAAACTTATTTGTTCCTTCTTGTTGTCCAAAACTTGCATTATTCCTTGGGAAGCATGGTTGAGAATGCTGGCATAATTCAATTGTTTGAGAATGCGAACTCAACTACTCAACATCGATAACATATATCCCTATATGTATCCATTTATTATTATCAATAGTGATAAATAATGACTATATTGCATCTTGATAAATCTCTTATGATATTGGTATTCCAAGGCCTTCAAAATTTTCACTTTCCTTGTTGGAAGAATCATAAATGGGATCTCCTAGAATTTTCCAAGAATCCATACGCATATCATGGTCATAAGGAAAATGGACAAAATCACATCCATGGATATGATCATAAATGGAAAAAATATCCCCACACCTATCATCCTCAAGAGAACAAAAATACGCATCCATCGTGTATTCATGATTCTTTTTAATAGAGGATGGATTTTCATGAGTTTTTTCATTGTGTCCTAAATCTGCATAAAAAAATGACTTTGTCTTACCCAAATTCATACCCTTTTTGTTTTTACATGGCAATAAAAAATAATTCATATCTATTTTAGAACCTATGTGCCCCAAATGATCAATAATAATAGTCCTGACAATCAAAGAATCATAAATGGGAGGGCCAAGAAAGCTACAATAATCATCATCTTCTTTGTAAAGGAGGCCCTTTTCTCATGTAAATTTGAAAAATACGACAAGTTAAGTTGAAAATGAATTGTTAGAACCATAAAACTTCAGAATTTCCCATGAGATGTGTCTAGTTATTCATGAGTGGGATCCTAAATATTTGAAAGAGCCAAAGGGCCATCAAGTTCAAGAATTCAGTGACACTTGTAAATGTTTGAAATGTCATATAGACTTCTTCATTAGAGTCACCAAGATGAACTTAATTTATTCTTAGTTGATCAATGTTATCACCTTCTACACTCAAGAATTGCCATTACTATCCAAGGGCTTTGTTTCACAATGCACTTCTTTGATTTCATTTTTCTTCAATGGAGTTAGTATAAAAGACCTTCCAAGTTAGTGCTCAATAATAATCTCATCAAAGTACAAAACACAAATTACCTCAAACTTCTTAATGAAATTGTTGAGATATGTCATTGAAATCAATAAAGGAATTTCTTGGTCCTCAACAATGGTTCCATAAAATGTTACCTTGAAAACGAGCACACTTCCACGATCGAAGATAAGTGGACCCAATCGAAGTATGTGGATCCAAATATGGTAGGTGGACCTAGTGGAGCCAGTGCTATGATCGACAACTCTTTAAGGAAGTAAAACCAATATCACCTTGATGTAACCCAGTTCCTATTTAGACATTACTCCTTGAGAAACGAGAGGCTCGTTGAAACACAATAAGGATAGACATGTACTAGACAATAGAAACCACTTCTATCACTACAATACCTACTGATTGTAAGTAAACTAGTTCCTAATGGAGTCAATGAAATGAATCTAAAATAAATATTTAATCTTGGAATATAATATCACTTATGAATATGTAACTCATTTCTTCAATTTTTGTCATTCATAACAATTCATAAAATTCCTTGGCCTCAAATCCCCCTAGGGTCCTCCCGGGTGACTTATAATTCGACCCAAACTTCCTCAAACCCATAGGGTTTGAATTTTTATTTGATATGGACCTGTAATAAGTCAATAAAAAAATCTGAAACAACCCATTAGTATTTTTGTCGCCTAACCCTAGGATGACGACACATCCTTTTGGCCACTTTTAACACATAAAATTGACTGTTTTGTAATGTTTTTCAACTTTTTTTTATATTTTTTCTATATGTAAAATTTATAGATGTAATTGAGTACTTCAGAAAATCACAATCAAATTAATCTAGGCCAAAATATAAACATTTTTTGGATTTTTTGCAAAAATATACATTTTTTAGGGTTTTTTCACAACATATGGTTTTTTTGGTATTTTTCACAATATATAGTACGGAAATTTGATTAAAAGATTCCAAGTGAAGATGAGGGAAATTCAGAATTGAGTCTTTTCCCTTAAATTCCACTAATAAATAGTGGTTAGCGTTCCTCTCAAGAGTTAACAATCATATTTTGATGAACTAGGGCAAAACCAAGAACCCTAGGTTCTGTTGGTCTTGACCTAATTAGAGAAAAAATAGGCACCGAAAGCATAAAAAGACAGACCCTCCAGAAAGGGATGTCTCACTTATAAGAAATATATTTTATGCATAAAAAAACCTAATTTACTCTTACCTTGGATGTCTCGAGCAATGTAAGAGAAAGAGAACCAGAGATCTTACAACAAATGAAGAATTCAAAGATAATCCAAATTTTCTTCATTTAAGGAAGGTTGATCTCAGATGCTTTAGATGTTCATCATCAGAATTGGAGAAAACTATAATATCATTGAGATAGATAACTACAAACCTCTCTTTCTCTCTAACAAAGACTATATCCATAGCCCATTGAAATGTGGCACCGACATTCATGAGTCTGAATGGCATTTTGTCATACATAAACGTGACTCAAGGAGTTGTAAAGGATGTTTTTTCTCTATCCTATGGATGCAGTGACAATTTGATTGTACCCAGAGAATCCATCAATCATTAATATTCTTTAGGAACCAACCACTCTTTGCAAAATTTGATCAATTTTTGGCAATGAATAATTGTCTTTGAGGGAGCATCTGTTTAGATTACAAAAATCTACACAAAGTCTTATTTCCCCATTCTTCTTATGTACAGGCACCAAGTTTTCAACCTAGGAGGAATATCTAAGAGGTACAATAATCTTTGCATCTAAGATATTTTTTACCTCTTTTTCAATGATTGGTAACAATGCAGGATTCATACGTCTTAGTTTCTGTCTGAAAGGATTTATGTTTGGATTTAATGGGATCTTGTGTTCGATTATATTAGTGTCATAAATCCTTAGATATTTATAGGACCATGCGAAAATATCTGCAAATTGTTTCCTCAACTTAATATATCTTCTTATTTGTTTGTCTGAAAGTGCTTTAGACAACTTAATTAGCTTTGGGTTATCTGCAATGCCAATATTAGAACTCAAAACATTCTCTTCAGATGATTTCATAGTGGGTTTCAATAAGGTGTCATTGTTAGAAAACAATCTCTCTGGAGGGACAATACCTTTGGGGATGAAATTTCCTTTCAATTCACTTACATCATGACCACCAATTGAATTTTTAAAACAAGAAGCATTTTCATCTATCTCGACATATTTATCTTGATCAATCAATGAGGTGGAAAAGTCACCTATCAATTCCAAGAATTTCTTAGTCTATTGATCATCATGAAACACCCTCCAATGCTTAATATTATCCGGAATTGAAGGTCTATATCTAACTTCAATTGGATATATGAGCTGAGTTTGTTTTGGAACATTAAAATAAGTTGTTTCTAAATCCAGATAATATGTTGTTTGATTGTGATCTCTTGGAATGAAAGATATGTTAAATTCTAAGAAGAAATTGTCCACAAGATCCCATACCTCATTTCTGTAAAATTATAACAACTACTGTTTTACCTGATAAACATTGTTAACTTGTTGAACCACTAAATCAGAGTCACCAAAAACAATGAGCTCATGAATATTTAAAGCCTTTGTATCCCTTAAACTGAGTATTAAGGATTCATACTCAACAATATTATTAGTTGTCTTAAATTATAACTTGTACATCAAAGAGATTATTTCACCTCCTAGAGGAATGAGCACAAAAACTGCCCCTACTCCCTCTTTGGATTATGAGCCATCAAAATACATCTTCCACATATTATCCCGAGTCTCCATACTGTGCTGAATTGACATTTCGTTTTCAACTTACAAAACACCTGTGGCATCATCAATCAAGTGCAACATACAATATCCCATGTCCTCTGGAACTGCATATATAGGGTGATTTGTAGGATGTTAATTATCACTTACCAAATAAGCGAGTTGTACTTCCTTGTATAGTCTTCTATATTCTCCTCCAAACACCAGAATAGTTGCATAGGAAACATCCATATGTAAAGTAACACCTACCCTTTTTTCCCATTATCTTGACAAAAGCATATCAATTTTAGGTGCAATGTCAACAATAACAATGTCCATCAGGACACATTTCATTGATAACTATGTAAGGCTGACAAAAAAATCCTTAATGACCCCAAGACATTTTAGTGCTCTTGAATCAAAAGCATATAATTCATGATAAGGTTTAGTAACACTTAACCCTAGAGTCTCCATGACAACCTTAGGAATAAGATTGTGTGAAGCACTAAAGTCTAAAAGACAATTATCTAGCATCTTATCATGAACTGTGAGAGTAATATAAAATGGCAGAGGAAAATATAACTTATCAACATAGTTTTAAAATGAGTTAGGACAAAAAATGATGGTGTGATTCTCATCTTGTAAATTGAAAGTGTCTATGGGGACAAAGTTGATTGAAGGATTCAAAAGCTTAAGAGTGTTAAATTTTCTATTCAAATAGAATAAAGGATCACTAAAAGAATAACAAGCACAATAAAACAAAAGAGAACACAAAGATTTATCCTGGGAAACCCTCGCGAGGAAGAAAACCCAAAAAAAATTCCTCTATATAGACTTCACCCAAGTACAATTTAAGATCCAAAGAATAAGAATAGACTACTTACTCTCCTCTAGATGGACTATTTCTTCTCTCTCTAGCGTAACTGGTCAAGTTCTATGTGTGTCCAAATGAGTGAGGTGTCTCCCTTATTTATACTGATCAGTGGATAAGCCTAATACCCCAACAAGGCCGACTTCTCCTCCCAATCAGGGCCGACTTACCTTGGGAGACTCAAAAATACATTTTAATAATAGTTTTGTGGGTACTACTGACCCAAATTACAACGAAGGTTTTACCTCAATACTTTACACGACCAATTACATCAATGAAATTCCTAATCAGAGGAACAACTTCTCGGAAAGAGGTAATAACAATAATAATACAAAATATAATTTCTTTCATAGTTACATTTCTTTAACACCTTCTTAACAAGGAAGGTATTTTGTAACACAACAATACATCTGTACAACTGACTAGTAAGTCTATACGTCATAGGAAATTTTCACAACTTTATAAACATTATCATTATCCATGGAATATCACGATCACGGAGCATTACATCTCGATCATCATGTTGTTAGAATTTGAATTCCATTTAGATATTTAGGTAGAGAGTTCTGATAATGTTGCAGCAATTGAATGGAGAATGGAAATACAAATCCAACAAGACAAACCACACAGGAAATGGACAAGTATTGCTTAGGAATTTACAGTATATTCATCATAATAATATCCGGTGTTACAATGTGGCTTACATAAGTAGAATTCGAATGCATTCGAATCCTCCAAGTGGATAAGACTGTATCTAACTGAATCTCTAACTCAAGGTATCCCAATCAATATTGGAGTCCAAATAGACAACTCCCTGATGACCAATAACTCAGCAACCAGTGACAACTAGTTAACTCAGTGCAACTGAGAGTGAGGTAGGTAGGAAAAGCGCTCCTCCCCATGAAACCATGCATTATCCATGCATTAGTAGCGCTATCCTAACTGACCGTGAAGTAACTGAATGTAACTAGGGGCTAACTAAGACTAACTAGTACTAACATAAATTAACTGAAGTAGGTTGGTGCCGAGACTCCCAATGGCTCCTAAAATGTAGGGATTGGTCTAGGAGGCACCTTAACTGATGCATGCACATGCAGTAAGTGGCAGTTAACCTCTAGTAGTGTTCCCCACACTTCAATGACTGGTACATGTGGCCCCATTGGGTCAAGTGGACCCAATTGCACTAGTGGACCCAATTAATTAATTTAGGTTCCTAAGTTAGGCAATAATTAATCTAATAGACATTTTACCAAGGAAGGATTAATAATCCTAACACCCCCCATGAATCCTAACTTGGACAACTGTGGGCCCTGGTAAGAAGGCCATAGGTCACCCAAATACAATCTAGAAGATAATAAAAAAAATTTTGCTTAATACAATTGAGGAAACAGGGGAAAACCTCATGGGACCACCACCCCCCCCAACCTCAAAAATAAGTAGGAAAATAGAAATTTGCAAGCTATCTTTAGAAGAAAGAAGCTTCCTCCTTAGAAAAATAACTTGAGCAACAACACCGTTGCAAAATTGCAGCTCTATGTAGCAACATGGTCCATCAGTGGACCTCCAAATGTACTTTTGAACTGATGATTCTGTTTGTTTCTGCTGGATGGTGAAGGTAGGGAATGATTAGATCTTGCTTCTATGGGTCATGTAGCTGATCATTCACTATCATCAAGTAGCACCGACCTGGAACTTTGTTGCACCATTATGTAGAGAGTGAGTATATGAGGGATAGTGCAACATGCTCATTCTGATACTGGGACCTAGTTCTTCTTCTGTCTTCTGGAACTCGAGCACCAGTTCCAACTGCATGAAGAATATTTTGAGTCCATATGGGTTTAGGCTTCTGATTAGGAATGGGTTTTGGATCTGGATCTAGAATCTCTTGAGATTCAGTCTCAATAACATGATCATGATGTATGTGATCTTCTCCATCTGAATCTGAAACCTGTAGTACATCATCATCATCATAAAAAATAGGAGGAGGAATAGTTATACCTTCTTGTGCTGGTGGAGGAGTATCATGCAGCTGATCTTCTTTGAAATGGACACTTCTTTCAATGAAGCATCTTCTAGTAGCAACCTCCATCAGTTTGTAAGCTTTTGCATCATCTGCATATCCCTGCAGAATGCAATTGCTACTTTGGCTTTGGAAGGCCTTTCTCTTGTCAAGTGGTATCCTGGCCCAAGATTTGGAACCAAAAAATATTAGATGAGAGACATTGGGATTATACCCATGCAGTGGTTGGAATGGTGTGACCCCAACCGCTGACTTGTGGGGCACCCTATTCTGCAAATATGAAGCACCGTTTACTGCTTCTACCCAAAGAGAAGGAGGTAGATGCTTGCCATGGAGAAGGCATGTTTCCATCTCTTTCAGTGATCTGTTCAAATTCTAGAAATATCTTTTGACATATTCTCCTCCTCCATCGGATCTTATTGACTTGATCTTCTTATTGAAACTGTTCTCAACCATAGCTTTAAAATTTTTAAAAGTCTCAAAAACTTCTGATTTTAGTTTCATGAAGTAGATCCAGCAGTACATAGAAAAATCATCAATAAAGGTTAGGAAATACCTACAAACATTAATGGAGTTTGTGGGCATAGGTCCAGCTACATCACTGTGTATCAAGTCAAGTGTAGAGACAACTTGATGAGCCTTCCCAACATCATACTTCTTTTCTATATTCTTACCTACCAAGCACCCAACACATACTCCATCGAAAGTTTGGATGGAGGGAAAACCTTCAACCATGTTATCATTGTGGAGCTGCTTCAGATATTTGAAATTGAGATGGCCAAATCTCTCATGCAAAATCTTGCTGGTGTTTTTAGCATGAGACAATAAAGTTGTAGGAGGAGAAACATGTAAGAAATGTGAAAACTCATAAGCTTTGGTAGAGTGATTTGCAATACCTTTCGCTACAAGATTTCCAGTGGATTTTTCTATAATCTCAATTGAGTCTGAATCGAATGTGACCCTCTTGGGAGAGCCTGTATGAGTCATCTGGTAAATAGATAACATGTTAGCATCAAGAGAGGGCACATATAATACATTTTTGAACTCACCATGCTTCACTCTGACTGAGCCCCTTCCTTCTGCTGGAATCTGGGAATCATCTCCCAGGTGAATATTAGGCCCCTTTGATAGTGAAAGAGTAGAGAAGGATTCTTTGGAGGAAACCATGTGGTTGGAGGCTCCATATGTAATGTCCTCGACCCTCCGACTGGTGAAGAGGACGCTACCATACCATTATCTATCCGGGCAACTAGCCCCATGAACATACACACATAAAAGTTGGAATGCTTTGAATTAAAACATGCATACATTGTTACCATACAGTGGAAGCAAAACCATACATTCAAGCATTTAGCATGTTCATCATTTTTATTAAACAACAAAATACAATTTGTAGAGATGAGATAGTCAAGAATACTTATCTTATGAATAATTCATCCCATAACCAGCTATGTCACTGCAACGTTCCACCCAACCATAGGCTAGTGTGCTCCTTAATCTCTCAGCAACACTGCCACCCCCGAGCTGGGCATGATTCCCCAAGGAATAAGGAACAAAGCAGGTTCACACATAGCCAAAATACACAAATCATCCAAGCCAACATAGTTGGGTTTATCAGGCCATCATGGAGCTGGGAAAAGCTGAATGCTAAGCTGGTGGGCTCATGGTGGGCTCATTGAAGAGCTAAGGACACCTACACTAGAAATAGCATGACTTCTAGGACACCCACACACACCCAACACAAGGAATCAATCCCTTCTCTGTTACACAGTCCCTCATGCCCTGACTTCCCTTCTAGTGCTATTTAGGGGTTGTGGAGAAGAAAGCCATCCCTCTAGCTCTATCTATGTTGCTCCCAAACACACCAGGTTTATCAATCATACCAAGCCTTCATTCCCATTCCAACATAGTCCAAAGACCAACCATTGCATACACACAACAAAAAAAGCAATTCACAGCTCTGACTGGGAAATCCGATTCCTGAGTCGTTATTGGCCATATCGTGGCCAAAACGACCCAATAGGAACCCACAACCAACAAAAATGAAAATGAACCCACAACAAACCAAAATCACGGGGAAAACAACAGCCCTAATCTCACTGCTGAAGCAATGGGAAATACACAGCCCACAATTGGAAGAGGAGATCATAATCTTAGCATGGACAGGGAAACGTATAGATAGAACCACAAATCTGGTAAGGAAAATGCACACACATAACCCAGAACGTGAATGGCTCATTCACAGGAAAATTGTGAATGCCAGGAAACGACTCTCCCAACTCTTTGCGTGAGTAAAATGCCAAGCCTATGCGTGAAGAGAAGAACCACTGTCCCTGCGTGAGGATGGGAAATAATGCAATAATGGAAGAAATGAGTCCATGTGAGGGTGAAAGAGTTTGCTGGTGGAGTGTGCATGTGGGCAAGGACTGACAGTCTTGCCACACACCATTGCCCAGCCATAATTGCCCAACTAACAACATAGATTTTTAATGTGGTGGTTGACTGAGTGAGACAGGGAAAGGTGAGTAAGACAAAAATGTGGGTGATAGCTAAATGGGTTTAACAGCTGGCACTTGGATTTTCCCCATTGGCCCAAAGTTTAATAATTCCTTCTCCTTATCCTTAGGAAAAATCATGCCCTTTTCATAATGGTTGCATTGACATAGCTGGTTGGGGTTCATTTTAATTAAAATGCATAATTACATGATGCCCGAATTAATATGTGTCGGATAACATGATATACCATCGGCAACAATTTCAATCGCCGAGACATAAAACAACCAAATTGATGGTGGGGCTTTCGCCTTTAACTCAACACCATGATTAATTACAATATATATACACCATATACATTTAATGCAAATGGGGTCAAAACTGAGGTGTTACACCAGAAAAATTAATGTATGCTAAGGATGGAGAGAGAGAGTTGCTTTCAAAACATGACACCTTTCGACATCTTCTATCGGTTCCTCTTCATTAGAATTCTTTGCTCTTAGAGGAGCAATGTTGTGCTGCTTGAGAAGAGTGGACATCTCATCAAGTTGCTTCCTCATACAATGTTCTTCAAGATGGTATCCCTTTTCATAGTAAGGACATAACTTCTTTTCAAATTTCTTCTTCTTAGAGCCGGAGGCTCCTTCGGAAGATTGCTGATTTGGTTTAGGCTTCGAATTAGCTACCCTTGGCTCCTTCTTATTTGATTTCCCCTTTGCTTTCACTTTGGAAGATTCAGTAACCAAGAGAGATTGATATTTGGAAGTCTGAATGACTCCCATTCGAATCAATTTGTCTTATTCCTTGATTAAGGACTCAGAAAAAGAATCTAAAGAAGGAAATTTCCAATCAAGAAAGCTTTCCCACTTGGAGTGAAACATAGAGACATAGACAAAGTACTCATAGCCTAGTTTGCTGAGTATGGAAAAGACATTCTGCTCATACTTCTGCTCTATCCCTCACTGTCTTCATTGTAGTACTAAAGACTTGAATTTGGAGAAGAATTGCTCAATAGTCTCGAAACTGCTGGGATGTAAAGATACCAACTCATTCTCTAGAATGTGTCCCCGAATCTCATATTGTTTGTTAAACAAGCTATCAATATTATCCCAGGATTCTCTAGGAGTCCTCAATCCTTCTATATGAAATAGGAGATATTTGGAAACATAAGTACATAAGTACCAGAATGCTTCATCACAACGGTTTAGGAACTTGTTCCACTCTATCGGTTGATGAGGCTCAGCCTCCCATCCATGTATGCCTCCCATCCATGTATGATCCTGTGGTAGCCATGCTTGTGTAAGACCAGCTACATATCAATCCTCCAATCAAGGTAATTGGAAGTTGTGAGGATCCGTGGTTCAGGAATTTGAGAAATCATAATTGTTCCAGCTGGAAGACTACAAATACTTCTCTCAAGCTACATAGCACCTGTCAATTTCACTACAATAACACACTAAACATATGAATTGTTAGTATCATGATTTTCCTCCCGGCATGAACATGTTTTCAGGGTTCGTCACGCCCTCTCCGTTGCTCTGAATGAATCCAGGGCTAGCAAATTTTCATAGGGGACTTCTGTGGAAACCTAACTACTTCTGATATTTGATGGGGAGAAACAAGCACGAAACCTACCTGAGAAGGATTTGATACCATGTTAGAATTTGAATTCCATTTAGATCTTCAGGAAAAGAGGTCTAATAATGTTGTAGCAATTGAATGGAGAATGAAAATACAAATTCAACAAGACAAACCACACAGGAAATGGACAAGTATTTCTCAGGAATCTACAGTATATTCATCATAATAATATCCGGTGTTACAATGTAGTTTACATAGGTATAATTTGAATGCATGAGTAATGAATTTGAATCCTCCAAGTGGATAAGACTGTATCTAATTGAATCTCTAACTTAAGTTCTCCCAATCAATATCAGAGTCCAAATAGACAAATCCTTGATGACCAATAACTCAACAAACAGTGACAACTAGTTAACTTAGTGGAATTGAGAGTGAGGTAGGTAGGAAAAGCACTCCTCCCCATGCAACCATGCATTATCCATGCATTAGTAGTTCTATCCTAACTGACTTTGAAGTAACTAAATGTAACTGGGGGCTAACTAAGAATAACTAGTACTAACACCAATTAACTGAGGTAGGTTGGTGTTGGGACTCCCAATGGCTCCTAAAATGTAGGGATTGGTCTAGGAGGCACCCTAACTGATGCATGCACATGTAGTAAGTCGAATTTAACTTCTATTAGTGTTCCCCACACTTCAATGATTGGTACATGTGGCCCCATTGGGTCAAGTGGACCCAATTGCAGTAGTGAACCCAATTAATTAATTTAGGTTCCTAAGTTAGGCAATAATTAATCTAATAGGCATTTGACCAAGGGAGGATTAATAATCCTAACACATGTCACAAACACATTCGTATGATCATCGTATATCGACACATCAAACAATCATCTCATCTCATTGCATCATCATAAGCATCATATCACATCTCGTCGCATCGTCATGAACATCACATCTTATCACACCATCACGAGAAACACATCTCATCACATCATCACGAGCATCACATATTGTTGCATCATCATGAGCATCACATCTCATCACATCATCATGAGAATCACATCTCGTCGCATCATCACGAGCATCTCATATCATCGCATCATCACGATCATCACATATCGTCGCATCATCAGGAGCATCACATCTCATCACATCATCATGAGCATCACATCTCGTGCATCACATCACATCACCTACAATAAACACACCATCACAACTTAATGTGAAATCACCCACATCATCAAGAGGTGATGGATCATTTGCAAATGACTGTAGGACCACAACATCTGCAATTGAATGCCAGATCACAACATCTGCAAATGAATTCCAAACGATAACGTCTGCAAATGAATTCCATACCACAACATCTACAAATGAATGTTGAACCATAACGTCTGCAAATGAATTCCAGAGCACAATGTTTGCAAATGAATTGCAGACCACAACATCTACGAATAAATTCTAGACGACAACGTATGCAAATGAATGCTAGACTAGAACATCTGCAAATGAATGCCGAACCACAACATTTTCAATTGAATTCCAGACCATAATGTCCACAAATGAATGTCAAAACACAATGTCTACAAATGAATGCTAGACCCCAATGTCCCAAAATGAATGCCAGACCACAACGTCTGCAAATGAATGCGACACCAAAATGTCCACAAATGAATGTTAGACCACAACGTCTACAAATGAATGCCAGAACACAATGTACACAAATGAATGCCAGACCACAATGTCTGCAAATAGATGCAGGACCACATCTCGTTGGAATCTTCCTATTTGAAGATACAACCAACCTTCCTAGGATATTCTTTGTGAGGATTCCACCAACCATGTTGGGATCTACCCTTAGTGATATGACTAGTCATACTAGGATCCACCCTCGGTTATGTCACCACCCATATTGGGATCTACCCATGAAGATACGACCAGGATCTCTATACAATGATCAAATCACTAAGGCTCATCATTCTTTTCTTGTACATCCACAACTTCATCAAGGAAAACTTTGTACTTGCATACCCTTACCATCTCATTCTCTTATCATCACTCCCTCTTACTAGGGAGGTCCTTTCGGACTACACCGAGCTTGTCTCTAAAATATTCAAACTTCACACAAGAAAACGAATTAGTTAACACATCTGCAACTTGTTCCTTTGTAGGAACATACTGGAGCTTTATGGCTCTTCTATGCACCATATCTCAGATGTAATGATACTTTATCTCTATGTGATTTGACTTATCATGAACTCCGAGTTCTTTATTAACTTGATACAAATCTGGTTGTCACAATAAATAACAGTTGCATCCATTTCGGTATCAAACAATCTTGTCAATAATTTGTGGAGCCATATTGATTTACTACCGGCTGAGCATGTTGCAATGTATTCAACCTCTACTGCACTGAGCACAACAATTGTTTGCTTTCTACTAAGCCATGAGATCACACCTGATCCCAAACTAAAACAACATCCTGAAGTGCTCTTTTTGTCTTCAACACTTCTTTCCCAATCTGAATCAATGTAGCCCATAATCTAAACTCACTATCAGCTGCATATGTGAGGCCACAATACAATGTACCCTTTATGTATCTCATCACATGTTTTGCTTCAACTAGGTGAACATTCATGGGTTCTACCATATACTGACTTGATGTGTTCATGACAAAACATATATCTGGTCTTGTATTTGTCAAATACATCAATGAGCCTATAATCTGTGTATATAGTGTGACATTTATTCTTTATTAAGAGTAATCATTTAGAAGCTTTAGGTTTGTCACCATCAGAGTGTTCATTGCTTTACAATCTAACATCCCAAATCTCTTTAGGATCTCAACTGCATATTTTCCTTGGCTTAGGAATATTTCATTTGGGAAATTCCATAGTTCAAGACCTAAGAAGTAATGCATCATTCCAATATCTTTCATTTCAAATTCTGTCACAAAATTCTTCTTACATTCACTGATGAACTTCTCCTTTCATATCAAAAATAGATCATCTACATACAATAGTAATATCATGATCCCGTCATCTTCAACCTTATAGTAAAGGTTGGAATCTGCTTTACTTTTGGTAAAGCCTAGGCTCATTAGGAAGTCATCAATTGTTCTATACCATGCTCTGGGTGCTTGATTTAATCCATATAATGCTCTCTTTAGTCGGCACACATGTGTTTTCTTGTCACGTGTCTCAAAAACTTGAGGTTGTTCAATATACACTTCCTCTTCTATGAAACCATTTAAAAAAGTTGTCATTACATCCATTTGATGTAATTTCCATCTCATCTTGGAGGCCAAATCAAGAATGGTTTTGATTGAGGTATATCTAGCTAGTGGTGCAAAAGTTTCTTCATAATCAATCCCTTATTTCTGATAGAATTCTTGTTCGACAAATCTTGTTTTGAACTTTTAAATACTACCATCAGTTGAATGCTTTGTCTTAAAAATCTATTTGGAAGAGACCACTGATTTATCCTTTGGTCTTGGCACCACTTCCCAAACATCATTCTTTGATATAGTTTGATGTTTTTCAATCATGGCATCCACCCATTCCTTCTTCTTTTAGGCTTCTTTAAAACATGTAGGTTCTTCGTCAACAAGGTTACACATTAATGTTACGTAGTTGTAGTGGAGTCTTAGTCTCTTGCTTCCTTCTGGGGCACCATATCTTTCTGCTTCTTGAATTATATCACGAGCCCAAGCTGGCCTTTTCCTTGTTGAGATTGTTTCATGAGGTGTCTCTATAGGTTCTTGTGGTTCTACCATGTCCTGAACTTATGGTATAGGATATTATTCATATCTAACTGGCGGTTTACTAATCTCTACTACTCTTGGAGTTTCTTGTTCTTCTTCATCCACATGGGTCTTTATGGATTTGTTGAAGGTTGCATATTAATCAAATGTGACATCTCTACTGAACTCAATTTTATGAAAACCTAGAATATAGATTATGTATGCTTTCAACTGATCACTATATCCAACAAATATTCCATTCTTTCCATAGGGGTCCAACTTTGATCTTTTCTCTTTGGGGACATGTAGGTAAAAAAGACAACCAAATATACTCAAGTGTTTGACTTCAAGCTTCTCACTAGCAAACATTTATTTTGGATTTTTTTTCTAAGCGCACTGTGGGATATTTTGTTCTAAACACAGACTGCTATATTTGTTGATTCAACCCATAAGTACATGGGTATATCTTGATCATGAATCATGGATTTGAATGATTTCAAGATAAATCTATTCTTCCTTTCTTCTACTCCATTTTGTTGAGGATTATAGGGTGTAGTAAGCTCTCTCTTAATCCCAGCTTCTTTGCAGAAGCTCTTGAATTCATTTGAAGGGAATTCTCCTCCATTATCTAATCTTAATATCTTAATTTTCTTTTCAGAGTGATTATCCACAAGAGTTTTGAACTTTTTGAAGTTTTCAAATACTTTATCTTTCCTTTTCAAGAAATATATCCAAGTATTATGTGAGTAGTCATCAATAAAAGAAACATAATAAACATACCCACTTAAGGAATTAGTTTACATTGGTCTGCACACATCTAAGCAGACAATCTCTAGGGCCCCTTTTGCTTTACTATTACCGTTTGGAAATGGATTTTTGGTGTTTTTTGCTTGAGTACATCCTTTGCATATCCCTTTATTGTTGATATGGATTTCTGGGAGACTTGTTACTACCTTTGTCACAATTGGTAATGCTTTGTAGTTTACATGAGTAAGTATTCTATGCCATAGTTCACATGGATTGATAGTCCAAGCTATGAAAGATGAGTCTATATGCCCTTTTAGTTAATAGAGTCCTCCTTCTTAAATATCTATTACAACTGCATCATCTATAGTTTTTCCTTTTGGCCACATAAGAGCTTCACCATCTACAAAGGAAACTATGAAGACTTTCTTGTCTAGATCTGATATAGAAAGAAGATTCTTCTTTAGACCGGAAACATATAAGACTTCTTTCATTTTCACAGACTTACCGGATTTCATCTTATAGGAAGCTTCTCCCATTCCTTCGATAGGATATTGATAATCATCTCCAAGCTGTACTTTGTGTGGATAATCTTTCTGAGTGAGGCATGAGAGAGAATATTTGTGACCCGCCATATGTTTGGAAGCACCACTATCTATGATCCAAGTATCACTTCCATGAGAGATTGATCCTGTGAGGGATGATATCAAGACATATTCTTCATTAGAGTCTTCAATCTGTCTGGTCCTCTCTTTATCTGATTCATTTTTTTCGGTTGCATGGGCATGGAACTTTTCGTTCTTCTTTTTGAATTTTTTCTTGTTAAGTGGACAATGTCTAGAGATATGTCTTAACTTATGACATGTATAACATTCATATGATGAGTAATCCTTCTTAAAATTATTACCTTTCTTGAGTTCTAGTGATCTACTTGTTGGAGATACTCGATCCTTCCTTTTATCTCTTCCATTCTTTGTATGAACATATAGAGCTTGATATTCATCTTCATTTATTTTCTCTTCTCTATTTACTATCCTTCCTACTTCTTGTACACATTCCTCCCATATCTTGCTAAATTTGGTTAACTTTCATCGAGCACATATTCCTCTGATGAAGGAATCCCATTCTCTTGGAAGACCATTTAGAGTGGTCATCACAACTTAAACTTATTCTACCATGTCACCAATGGCTAATAATTGTTCTTTGATTTGAGATACTCTGGGGAAGTTTGACTGCATGGTTTCTTCCTTTTGCATATTCACACCGTTGAGTTGGTTTCTCAAGGTCATTCTCATGTTGATGTTTTTCCCTTCAAACATATTTGTTAGTGCATTAAACACTTCCTTTGGACTAATCTTTGAGGACACTTGGGAGATCAAGTGATCCTATATATTTAGATATGATCCTCTTGAATTTTATCATATCCCTCTTTTGCTTGTATTTTGCCTCTTCTCCCTCTGGTTCCTTGACATCTTCTTTGATGTGTCCATCTAGGTCATGTTCTTCAAGGAAGAGCATAATTCTATACTTCCATGCTCTGAAATTCTATGCTCCCTCAATATTTTTGTCTAGCTTGGTATTGTTTGTCATCTTTTAATGAATGAGAACCTCAAATGGAAATAAAGGAGATAGTACTTACCAGTTTGAGGACCTTTTCTGTGTTGGATACATTTACCCACCATGCACACTTAATTTGGTCAATTTGACCTTGTTAAACCAATATCCTAAGTTTTATTGACTTAATTGGCATAAGATGAGCACACTATGACATCAACATGAGCACACCCACACCTACCTGGAGGCCAATCTCATAAATTATTAAATATATTAGTTAATTATATGAAAGGGTGTAACCCTTC
The DNA here is from genome assembly GCA_001517045.1 of Pseudotsuga menziesii. Lineage (NCBI taxonomy): Eukaryota > Viridiplantae > Streptophyta > Pinopsida > Pinales > Pinaceae > Pseudotsuga > Pseudotsuga menziesii. The sequence continues at coordinate 423,415 of LPNX010113788.1, forward strand.
ACACTCAAGCCTATAAAGGCGAGCTTATTGTACATTTTACCCATCATCCAATATTATTATTATTATTCATATTCATTATTACAATGATAGTCGGATTCGACTAATGGACAACCAGATTCGGTTGCTCCATTTGGTATCAGAGCAGATTCACTCCTCCTACACTGAGCTTGGATTCAGCTCCTCCAAAAACCCTCCAACCCACACTTCCTCTTCCGTTCATACTCATCTTCTGCCAGCTTCCCTCACACATCTCTCCTCCTTCCCATTTCTTCTACTGCCACCACCAACCATCCCCTCACCTCCCTTCCTGCGCACACTTGCCACTCCTTCCCCAATCCACCAACCATGTTTTTCACACCCTCCTCGCTCTCTCCTCATTTGCGCACTCCCCACCATTCTGAGTAGCTCCCAACTTCCACGCACTGACCTACAACTTCTCCTCTACCTCCTTCACCTTCTCTCATATTCGCACATATCCTCTTCTCCTTCTCTACCTCCTTCACGCTTTCCTCGCCCTACATTCACTTCCCACTGTCGTTGCATGCTCCCACCTCCCTTCTGCCTCATGATGCATCACTCCTACACATGCCCTCTCCTTCCCTGTCAAATATACGCATCAAATTTCACATCCAGCTCTCACGAGCATATCCCCTCTGCTCACACCCTTCACACTCAAATATCGACTCCTTAGTGGCAGCTTTCCACAGCTCCATTACACCCCCAACCTCATTCCACTCACACCAATCTCATAGCCCTCGCACTCCCACACACGTGACCTTCTTCTTCCATTCAACCTGCGTCCTACAATTGCGTCCATTCCACGCTCAACCCTCCTCCCACACTGTCCATCTCTCGCTGCAACAAGAAAAAAAACAAAACCAATTTTAAATAATATTATATAATAATAAAATTATTATTTCAATATTTATTTTTATAAACTATATAAAAATTAAATATTATATAATAATAATACTATTATTACAATATTTATTTAAAAAAAAAACTATTTACAAATTATTATATAGTTTATAAAAAAAACATATAATAATAATAATATTAATTAATATATTATTATTCAAAAATTCATCCTCCTAAGCCAAAATTGGGTCTAATTATTCACCACCACACCTCAGAAGCATGACGACGGAGTTAAAATCCCAAATCTAAAAAATGGAGGACATAAATTCCATTGTCGCTAACCAATAGGGCTTGAAGGAAAATATGCAAAATAACAATATATTACTCAAAGACGAGCTTGTTTTGGTACTAGAAAGAAGGCTCGACGACAAACTTGACATCCTGAATGAAAAAAAAAGACGTGGATGACAAAATGAGTACTGTGACGTAAAACATAAACACCTTAACACAGAACATGAGCACCATGACGCAGAACCATAATACATTAATCGAGATGTTACAAAGGCTCATACCTAGTCCGGGCCAAGTCAGCGGTCCACACATGTTAGATGCCTCATTTCATGTTGCCACCCAGGAAACACTTGTAAATAATCAAGAAGAATTGCAAAAGGAAATAAAGATTAACAATGTGACGCTTAAGCAAGAGATAGAAACACAAGTACTGCCAGATATGGAGGCACGATTAAACGCAAAATAGATACTATAAGTAAAATAGTAGAGAAAAGAAAAACTAAAAGTCACCGCCAACAACAAAGCAATTCAGATATGTCACTTTCATCGTCCAGTAGTTTCGAGCCACCATCAAACCAAAAGGAAAAATGAAATCAACGTCGTCCTTACAAAGTGCACCCACCTAAGGCAAAAATAGAGTTGTCGAAATACAATGGGAGTGAAGACCAATGCGTTGCTTGGATAAACAAAGCAGAAGAAACTTCAACATTTACAACATTTAATCTGACGAGGAAAAGGTGAAATATGCGTCAATGCATATGGAAGGGTACGCCTATAATTGGTACTTATGGTGGAAGAGAGATAATTTTACCTACACATGGAACTTGTTTAAAAATGATTTTTTAATAGGTTTCAAGGAATCAAAGAAGATGATTTTTTCATTAAACTTACTAGACTACAACAAATTGGAAACGTTGAGGAATTCACACATCAGTGGGAATCCTTATCGTCATGAGTATTTGGGTTGTCTGACAGGAAAAGACTCGAAACCTATTTAGGAGGTCTTAAACCATACCTCCAAAAAGAGTTAAAGTTACATGACATACCTAACATATAAGTAGAAAGACGCAAAGCAAAAGCCACAGAACTCAAATTGGAAGGAATAAAAACAAAAGGCGATAACCATTATCGACAAGAAAAAGAGACACAATGTAGGTACTGTGCAGATACTTGGTCTCCCGGCCATCAATGCCACAAACTCAATCATACGTCTACAAAATGGAAAATAGATCAAAGTCATCTAATGGTTACTTCGATAATAAAAAGAAAAAGAAGACAGGCATATGTCGTCGATGCGGTGATGATTGGACCCCTGGTCACAAATGTAGGAACAATGAGACAATATAGTGAAAAATCATCAATGGAAAGGAAGTGCAAGTCTCTACATAAGAGACCTCATATGATTCTAATACCGACACCGAGTCAGAATGAATAACAACACTAGGAAAATACTTAATATTTGAGGACAAAGCTTCCTTAAAGGGAGTGGCAATGTAACGAATATAAAATAAATTATTAAATAGATTAGTTAATTATATGAAAGGGTGTAACACTTCACGCTCAAGCCTATAAAGGCGAGCTTATTGTACATTTTACACATCATCCAATATTATTATTGTTATTCATATTCATTATTACAATGATAGTCATATTCGACTGACAGACAACCGGATTCGGTTGCTCCATAGTACTTACCAGTTTGAGGACCTTTTCTGTGTTGGAGACATTTACCCACCATGCACACTTAATTTGGTCAATTTGACCTTGTTAAACCAATATCCTAAGTTTTATTGACTTAATTGGCATTAGATGAGCACACTATGACATCAACATGAGCACACCCACGCCTACCTTCAGTCAAGGAGGCCAACTAAGCCTTCTCCTTCATTTGTGGATGCTAACTAGAGCACTCCGGGGGTGATATGAGTGTCATAAATGCACCTAATTGCTAAATGATGGTTACAATCAATTAAGCTAAGTGTTGAAGGTGCCTCCATTCATTATATTGATTATTTTATTAATATTTAATGAACTGGAGTCAACAGGGGCGCCTCCAACCACCTCTGACGGCCAGTTTGACTTCAGTTAATCTCATCAGGGTTCAGTGGAGTTAATGATGCGCTACCACTTGTTGGTTGGCATGCAATGACATGTGTCTAAGCTACTTTCAGTTAAACTCAGTCATCCATTGCACTCTGAATTCAGTTAGGACTCAGTTGAGTCAATCAGGACTTGATTAGTTGGTTAACTTATGTGTTTACTTTGGCTTACTGTCAGTTAAGCTACACCCATTCATTCAATTCGAATGACCTCCTTGGGAATTCTAATTATCTTGGAATTCATGCACCTTGCACGATCATTGCATTGTATTACTCATTCTTTATTGATTATACAGAGCTGCTACTTCCATTGCAACATTATTTTGCCAATTTTATGCTTAATTGTTTGAATTCTTTGTGAGTCTGTGTTTTCAGTCCCTAGACCACTGTGAAAAATTAATATGGTATTAAATATAATGGAGAGATGAAGCTCAGATCTCTCAAAAACAATGTTTTTGACATATCTTGCATGAAAAATTGAGCAAAAGCTCAAAAATCCAGCACTGCACCAGAAGCCAAGGCTTACCATTTAATACCCCAAGTTAAGGAATTGTTGGTCAAGATTGCTTGATAAACTATGCTGGGTGTGATGAAAGCCTAAAATGTGCAGGTTGTTTGACCTTATGGTGCCCCTTTTGTTGTGATTTGCAAGTTTTAACAGGTGAAAGCATTCACTCCAGTAGTTTGAAATGGCTTCTTCCGTAAAAATCTTGACTCCGTTCAATTTCCATTCATGGAAAGGAGATATGGAGATCCAACTACATGCCAGAGGACTCTATTGGGTCACTATGGACACTGAAGAAGAGCCTACTTCTGTGACAGACAAAGCTAGATTCTTGAATAAGAAAGATGAAGCATTCAGATTCTTGTGCCTCTCTATTTCCTGGGATCTTCTTTTCCATCTCTCGGGATTGAATACTCCAAAGGAAATTTGGGACAAATTGGAAACCCTGTATGGAAAACAGGATGATTTGAGAGTATACCATCTTGAAAATGAGTTGATGTCTCTCCAGCCATCCAATTTCGATACCTTAAATGATTTTTTCACAAAGTTCAAGCACATTGTCTTACTGTTGAAACAATGTAAGGTGGAGAAGGAGGATGACCAGCTCATCCTCGCCATACTCTACAAAATTGGAGCTGATTATTCGATGTTTGTCTCTACATTCCGTGTAGGGAATATCATAACCCATGGATGGAAGATGCCTTCACTCAATGCCTTCATTGAGTCCCTAACAAGTGAACATGATAAGCTTGTCTAGATGGGGATCATCAGATCCTCCCGTGATCAAGCCCTCCATGTATCAGGGCCCAAAGATCTAAAGGGTAAAGGAAAGTAGTAGAAGAACTCAAAAACCAAATTCAAAGCTCCTAAGCCTAAAGTTGAAAACCAACAGCATGAAGAGCCTCCCAGATCAAAGAAGAACAAAAGCAAAAGGCATCATGGAAAGGAAAAAGTCAAGTGTTCATACTACGGGAAGGGATTCCACCTTGAACATGACTGCATGAAAAATAAACTTGATGAAGCTACTTCTCTTCTTGAGAAAAATCACATCAATCTTCCGAAAAGATTTCAGAGGAGAGATCAGCAAGATCAGGAACCACAGAATGAAAGAGGTCATGCTCTCATGGCAAGCACTTTGAAGTCCAAAGCACTCTTGATAGATTCTGGAGCTTCGAATCACATGATGGCTGAAAAAGAATCTTTCTCATCTTTGGAGACCGACAAATCCATTCCCATCCACATGGGATATGACTCCACAATCATATCTGAAGGACAAGGTACTGTAGATCTTGAGAATGGTTATTTTTCCAATGTTCTATATATACCATCTCTTGCATCAAACCTCCTAAGTGTTTATCAAATGACACATATGGGAGTGCCCAAGAGATTCTCCTTTATCCTGGATGATGTAGAGATCACAGGACTTGCATCCGAAAAAATTGTAGCAAAAGGCCTTGCAAACCATCATGAAAAAGCCTACGAGTTCTCCCATTTTGTGGTGGATGCAAAGCCCACCGCATTGCTGACTCATCGAAATGAAGTTAGTAGACTGTGGCATGAGAGGTTTGACCACCTAAAATTTCAATACTTGTAGCAATTATAGAATAATTCTATGGTTGAAGGCCTTCCGGTCATCAAAGCTACCACCAGAATTTGCAAGGGATGTGTTGTTGGCAAGCACCGTGAACATAAGTTCGATCGGGAGAAGGAAAGCCAAGAATCGTGCATCTTGGGATTGATACATTCTGATACTAGTGGTCCCATGCCTATAACATCCATGCATGGATCAAGGTATGTTTTGAATTTCATTGATGACTTTTCCAGATACACATGGGTCCTTTTTATCAAAAAGAAGTCGGAAGTCTTGGAAAAAATCACTGAATTGAAGGCCTTGATTAAGAATGCATCTGGAAAAAAGATCAATATTTTGAGATATGATAATGGTAGGGGGTATGTCAGTAATTATTTACTGCATATATGTTCCCAAAGTGGTATTCATATCCAGCATTCAGTCCCCTACACTCCCCAGCAGAACGGTGTAGCGGCGAGGAAGAATCGGTCTCTCAAGGAGATGACCACCTGTATCTTGGAATCAAAGAAGTTGGGTGAAAATTTTTGGGCATAAGCCATTCATGCTGCAGCATATATTTAGAGAAGAGTACCACACTCATGTATGAAAGGGAATACCCTTTTCGAAGCATATTTCAGACACAAACCGGATGTGTCGAATCTGAGTGTGTTTGGGTCCACTACATGGGCCCGAATTCTGCTTGATAAAAGAAGGGCTTTGCAACCACAAAGAATAGAATGTCTACTTATTAGATATACCAATGAATATAAAGGTTTCAAGCTTCTGGTTATCAAAAAAAAATATATCATCATTGAAAGGAGTGTCATGTTCGATGAGCCTCTTGAGGAGGTGGAACTAGTGAAGGAGAAAACTGCTGAGTTTCCTTCCTATTCTACTGAATATTTGGATGATGTAATTGGGGGTGATGAACTTAATTTGGATCCTATGATTTTTGATATCAGTGTACAGCAAAAATCAGATGCTGAATCAGAACCTGAAGTACAAAATCATCTCCCAACTTGGTCCCGACAGACACTCTCCTTCGCAGGTGATAACATTGGAAATCCGGATGATCCAAGGAGAACCCGGTCTGATTTCCAAAGAGAAGGTATTGAACTCTCTTATCTTGATTATTTGCTGTCTAAATATTTTTATTTGATGATAATTTCAGACCCTAAGTCTTACTACCATGCTCAAAAGGATCCGAGATGGCAAGTTGCCATGGATGAAGAGATGAATTCTCTTTAGAAAACACTACTTGGGAGCTAGTTTCTCTTCCTCCGGGGAGGAAATTGGTTCAATGCAAGTGGGTGTTTCGGACTAAGGTTTATGGTGATGGAAACACCTACAAATATAAGGCAAGGCTGGTGGAAAAATTTTTCTCCTAGGTCCAAGGTGTGGACTACCATGAGACTTTTGCACCAGTTGCAAAAATGGACTCCATCTGCCTAGTTTTGGCAATTTCTGCATCTAAGCACTGGGAAGTGCATCATATGGATGTTAAGTATGGCTTTATACATGGATATCTTCATGAGGAGATATACATTAAGCAGCTCAAGGTCTAAATTTCTGATCCATCTTTGGTTTGCAAGCTAAAGAAGTCACTATACGGGTTAAAACAAGCCCGAAGAGAGTGGTATTCCAAGATGGATGCCTTCCTTCTCTCACAAAAATTCCAAAGGTGTAAATCAGATCCAAATGTGTATATACAACAGTCTGATGGTCATTTTATTATTATTGTTTTATATTTTGATGACTTACTGATTACAGGTAGCACAATTACTTCTATTTTAGTCATCAAAATTGCTCTCCATAATGCATTTGAAATGAGCGATTTGGGGCTCTTGAAGCAATTTCTACGGCTCGAAATTGAGAAAACATTTGGTGGGATAATGGTCACTCAGTCCAAACACATATCAGACCTTTTAGTCAAGTTTAACATGGATGAATGTAAGGCTTCTCCATTCCCTTTCCTTTCAGGCATCAACCTTGAAGAAGGAAAAAGCACACCTCCCATGGACTGCACTATTTATTGACAAATGATAGGTAACTTGCTCTATTTGACTCATTATCAGCATGATATATGTTATGCCATGAATGACGTGTCAAGATACATGCAGCAGCCTCATGATATTCATTGGAAGGCAACGAAGAGGGTCCTCCAGTATATTTAGGGAACCAAGACCTACGACATTCACTATGCTGCAGACTCTGAGCTAGAGCTGGTTGGTTACACATATTCCGATTGGGTGGGTGATTCTATTGATCAGAAGTATACTTCAGGATATATATTCATGTTTGGTGGTGGCCCCATTTTCTGGTCTAGCAAAAAGCAGGCCACCATAGCATTATCTTCAGCAGAGGCCGAGTACCGAGGAGCGGTGAATGCTTGCATCCAAGCTGTTTGGTTTCAAGGCATTCTTTCAGAGTTTGATCTTGGTAGTACTTTGTACATTGTCCTATTTTGTGACAATCAAAGTGCTATTAAGATATATATAGATCCATTTACTAGGTTGAGGACCAAGCATGTAGAGATACACATGCACTACATCAGAGAGTTAGTGCATGACATGACCATCATTCTGCAATACTGCCCGACTGATGAGTAGATTGCAGACATATTCACCAAGATATTTTCAGAAAAGAAGTTCACTTACCTCCATTCACTGTTGGGGGTGAGTTCATTAGGGTGATCAGACTACTTTCAATGTTCAACTTGAGGGGGGGGGGATTTCCCACTGGGGTTTTCCTCTTTTCCTCACTTAGATTTTTTTTTCTTGAGAATTGTTTTAGTTACATTATTGTATAGGGTGACCTATGGCCTTTGTTTCCGGGGCCCTATCATTTGATACACTTTATGTTTCTACTTCTCCTGAGTATAGCTTAAGGGGGGGTGTTGGGGACATTTACCCACGATGCACACTTAATTTGGTCAACTTGACCTTGTTAAACCACTATCATAAGTTTTACTGACTTAATCGGCATCAGATGAGTAGAATATGACATCAACATGAGCACACCCATGCCTACCTTCAGTCAAGGAGGCCAACTAAGCCTTCTCCTTCATTCAGGGAGGCTAACTGGAGCACTCCGGGGGTGATCTGAGTGTCATAAATGCACCTAATTTCTAACTGATGGTTACAATCATTTAAACTGAGTGGTGAAGGTGCCTCCATTCATTATATTGATTATTTTATTAATATTTAATGAACTGGAGTCAACAGGGGTGCCTCCAACCACCTCTAATGGCCAGTTTGACTTCAGTTAACCTCATCGGGGTTCATTGGAGTTAATGATGCGCTACCACTTGTTGGTTGGAATGTAGTGACATGTGTCTGAGCTACTTTCAGTTAGACTCAGTCATCCATTGCACTTTGAATTCAGTTAGGACTCAGTTGAGTCAATCGGGACTTGATCAGTTGGTTAACTTGTGTGTTTACTGTGGCTTACTGTCAGTTAAGCTACACCCATTCATTCAATTCGAATGACCTCCTTGGGAATTCGAATTGTCTTGGTATTCATGCACCTTGCATGATCATTATATTGTATTACTAATTCTTTATTGATTATATAGTGCTGCTACTTCCATTGTAGCACCATTTTGCCAATTTTATGCTTAATTGTCTCAATTCTTTGTGAGACTGTGTTTTTAGTCCTTAGACCACTGTGACAAATTAATATTCTGGAACCAACTTCACGATGACCTAAAGTTTGACTAGAAAACCCTAATTTTCTAGCTGTGATCACTTGTAGATCTAAGGGAGGAAAAGATGCACCTACATAAGGCGAGCTAGTATATATCTTTATTTTCCAGAATCTGAGGATGGAAACTTGAATAATATGATGCCCTAGTTTCTCCTGACAACACTGATAGGTCAAAAAGTGAAAATCCTCAGAATGAAAAACTGCTTTGACAAAAAGATGCACCCTCCTAGGGTGATTTGAATGGATATTTTTTTTGGATGATCTGTGGAAGGAGGTATCTAGAATAATGAGCCCTAGATTGTTGGATTACAGGAGTTGTTGCACAATGTCTTCTTTCAGGTTGGCTTTGATACCATATTAAGTTTTCTATTCAAATATAACAAAGGATTATTGAAAGAATAAAAAGCACAATAGAAAAAAAGAGAACACAAAGATTTATATTGGGAAACCCTTATGGGGAAGAAAAACCAACAAAACTTCCTCTATATAGACTTCACCCAAGTACAATGTAAGATCCAAAGAACAAGACTAAACTTCTTCCTCTACTCCAGATGGATTGTTTCTTCTCTCTCTAGCGCATCTGCTTTAGTTTCTTGTGTGTGCAAATGAGTGAGGTGCCTCCCGTATTTATACTGATAAGTGGAGAATCCTAATAACACAATAGGGTCGAATTCTCCTCCCAATTAGGGCCAACTTGTCTTGGGAGACTCAAAACTACATTTTAATAATACTTTTGTGGGTACTACTAACCTAACTTACAACAAAGGTTTTACCTCAAAACTTTACATGACCAATTACATCAATGCCATCCCTAATAAGAGGAACAACATCTCTGTAAGAGGTAATAACAATGATAATACAAAATAGAATATATTTCAAAATTACATTTCTTTAACAAAGAGTAGGTTCCCTATATGAATGTTTTTTTCATGAATTCAGTTAATGGAATGGGGACTTTAATCTTACTAATTTCGTGTTCAATATTAAACCAAAAAGAACATTTACCTACCTCCCCAATGTCTGTATATTTATCTCTATTTTCCTGTCGATTCTGTCTCTTTTCAGGAGTTGATCCTTGTTTTGCAGGAACATTTACCCCTCTTTGCCTATCTCGTGGCACTTGTTTAATTCCAAATATCAGACCACAGCTTCTTTATGAAGTAGCCTGACAAACATTAGGTGTGCATAAAGGATTTAATGAACCCTTGTCAAAATCATCCGCCATATCATAATTAGAAACCTTTGCATAATGATAATAAGATTTAGTAAAAAAATTAGAGGAAATATTATCATCCAATTGATTAATATTTTGATCCAGATCTTTAATCTCAGATTCATCTATTTCATTAGATTCATCATTCTCTACCATGCTATTTTGAAAATGAGGCTGTACTCTTTGATCTTCATTATTTCCCCTAACTCTAGGCTTAAATATGGGATTAAATGGCCTTCTATATTGATTAGGGTTCTGATTATCCCCTTTTTTAATCGGTTGTTCTGATTTTTATTTTCCATTTCCAAGTTATAAATATTTCAAGACAATCTTTTAATGATCTTAGTCATCTCATCAATATTATTGTTAGTTACTTTCACACCTGAATAAGTAGGACCTAGTTCCCTTTTATTTATCTTCTCACCTTCTTCATGCTGAGACTTACCCCTAAGTTTTTATGCTACTACAATGTTTGATTCTACTTCTAGGGATGAATCTTCCATATTTATAAGGGTATTATGTCTTCTTTCTCTCAATAACAATGAAAAGTATGTATCGTACTAATTTGCATAAGAAAGCTTAGGTGAAGTCTTTGTTGGCTTAATCTCTTCAGGGATTTTACCATACATCTTATTAAAACATTTTGTAAAATCAGTAATTGGCTCATCCGATTTCCTTTTTAATGATGCAAACTCTATTATGTAATACAAATTATCTTTGACATCTCCCCACTGTTTCATGAAAAAATATTTTAAAACTTCAATGTCATTTATTGACCCAGGTGGCAATTCTCTAAACCATTTTCTAGCTTCCCCATCTAAGATTTACACAAACACATGCATCCATACATCCTCATTTTCAATGTTTTGGTTATCAACATAAATATAATATGCATTCCAATGTTCTTCAACCGGGGTTTCACTCTGTCCATTAAACCTTGGAAGGTACTTCAAGTAGTCACCACCAGACAATGCATTAAGGGGTTGTGGTAATACTAACAGGGCATGTCTAGTAGCAATGATAGCTTGCATCCTATTAGGCTGAGCTGATACCATGATTGCATATGTTTGAATTACTATAGACCGAGAGGATACTATATGTGCTGATATAGATCGATAGGGGATAGACTGTGTTGAGACAGGGTAAGTCTTAGGAGGTACTGAAAGTTTGACAAAGGGTATATACCCATATTCTTCTTTGTCTAGCACTACTAATAATAGATTTGAGAAGGTTTTATAAGTTATTGTTTGTGATTCTGAACTAGAAACCCAATGTTAAGGTATAGTAATGGACAATACTTGCTTCCAACCGAGAATTACACCTTCCTCTTCTAAGCTAGGAAGATGAAAAATTTGAAAAGAGGAAGAATCTTCTCTAGGAAAACAAAAATATGGATATTTATGATAACCATGAATTCTAGTAGAATATGATTCAATAAAATCTCTAGCTCTATCAAGAATATATCCAGGGTAACAAATTTTAGGCTGTTGAGGTGATTCTATTTTAATTCCTTCTTCTTTAGGCAAAGAAAATTCTAACTCGTGAATCAAAATATATTGTATTGGTTTAATTTATTCCTTTACATTCTGTTTACCCACTACAGAACTATAACTTGTCTTCTGTTGAGATCTATCCTCTCAAAATAATTCTTTCTGGGTCAGATCTAGGTGGAGTATTGGGTGAATGAGGATTACCCATGGTTCCCGCCCCCTTAAAAGGCATGATTGATATTCAAATTAAGGCAAATGATGTAGTATTCAAAGATATATTGATTATGTTCACCATCAAAATCATAGCCTTTGAAATTAATCCCATGGAAAATACTTCACTTTCTTCTACGAAAACGACGCCAAAAGATGTTTGAACTGGAGTTTGTACCTAGACTATGGAGGTGCAAATCCTAGACATCTTAAACCAATGGAAACTAAGGCTTAGAAGTGGTTGCATACTGTAGAATATTGTAAGACATATAAGGATCAAGATAATATATATTTAAGATAGATAATCAACAACAAGTGATGATGGAAGAGGTAAACTGTTTCAGATACTGTATTAAAATGAACTTAATAATGACATAAACCATATTTAAAACCTAATACATGATAGACATAATGCCTCCAAATATAAGGGAAAAATTTTCATGAACATAAACACTTTATGAACAAAATTATAGTAAGAACAAACCAACTCATGAGAATTAGAGATAAATACTTTATTGGAATACTAAATCAGAAGTAGGGTAATCAAACTGATCAAATGGATTTACTAAAGTAATGAATAAAAATGGCTCATATTATATATTGCATATCATCCCAAAATAGAGTATCCAAATATGCTTACAGATGATCAAAATGTTCTTGTTGTAGACCAAACACTACGTATCTGGATCTCTTCTAAAATAAACCATCCCCTATCTTTCTTCTATTACATAGATTTATAAATCTCTTTAAAATATAAATAGTTTGAGATCCACTTTTAGAGGGATCAAATTGACTCAAAATAGAAAGGAAATATTACATCAAAAATTAACATGCTATATTAATTTAAACTATAAAATACAAAATATGCCACATAAACCTATTTATCGTTTACTAAATGACAGATGAGAATGACGAGTCATTATGGAAGTATCGATTTCATTCCTTTGTTGACCATTATAGATACAACTAGAACTAAAGTTTGTTGAAACATGAACTGTCAGATGTGCCTTGTTGCATCAGCCAATAGAGTAAGTCCATCTAGTGCTTTGTAACCGAGTGTATTATTCCTCCATTACTTGGACTTTGTCTTGGAGTTCTTTATTTTGTTTAATGAGCTCTTCATTTTTCTACTAGGTAAGCTTATTTCTTCTCATAACTTCTTTTGCAACTATTATTAATTCCTGATAATTGGCCCTAGTTTCTTCCAAATATTCCCTCAACCTTCTATTTTCCTGCATTAACTTATCATTAGATTCATTGAGCTATTCATTTTGAAACTCATAATGTTTCAATGATTTTTTAAGAACTTCAACTTCTGACATTGTCTCCATTGGTGTTTGATGTGCAAGAGTTTCTACATTCGAGCTTGGAGCAACCTTGACTTGTTCTTCAGTAATTAAAGTTTCTTGTGCTTTAAATAATTTCTCCATCTTCTGTATATTAACATTTTATGTCTGAGATTCCATATTGATAAGTTTTGAGCTCATACCAATTTCAAAATTTTGAACCTTTTGTTTACCCTTATTCTTATGATTTCCTTCAAGTATTTCTGGAAAGATTTTAAGATTTTTTTCAATATTTTCTAAAGTCTGTGCCATTGTCTGCTCCATATTCATGATTTTGGGATCCTCTTCACTTGAAGAATATTCAATAGTGGTAACCATGTCCTTTTTCAATTTATAATCCACAATATCCTTCATGTTCATCCTTAGTTTATTTTTTGGTCGAGTTCTTTGTCTCCATCTAATACTTTGAGGTTTTGAAGAAGAAGTAACCAAACATTGTACATTGGAAGAAGGATATTCAATCATACCTTTTTATATTGTATCATTGGGTGTATTTGGAGTAGATATATTTTCATTTTGTAACACAAGTATTACTTCCTCTTGCAAACACTCCTTAATTGGTTATGGGATGGGATCTTGTTTTGAATTGGACTCTTCTTCAATTGGTTTTGTTTCCTGCCCTATCTTTCTCTTCTGTCCTCTTGAAGAACTCTGTCCCTTTTGAATTATGCATATGATATGAGTATCTCTCTTCTTATTGACATAATTTTTTTTCTCTTTGTTATTGATTTGAATATTTAGATTATTTTGGCTTCATGCTTTTCTGGTTCAAATCCTGACCATAATAGAAAATGTACCATGAGCGATTTTGTTTCCTGAGTTCAGTTAACACCAGCAACTTAACTAACTCATGATGGAAATTGGACTGACTTGTGTGATCAGGATGATTCTTAACTCTAATATCCATCTTCTCATGGCTCTTGAATAGATAGTAAGGTAAATTTAATTTAGAATTCCCATTCACATGAAGGAGAAATATCAGATGATACTTATAAACAGTGGAAAACCTGCCCTTACATGTGCATAATGCTGTATGATAGAGCATCTATCGATTCTTGATTTACATTGCTCAAATGTATAACTTCTCTCCAATCTAAAAACTCATAACCCAACAAAAAAACAAGTTCATGTCTACTTCAAAAGATTGCTTCTTGAACCAACGATCCCCTTCAACATGTAGTCTCGTTGCCTCTCCAACTAAACCATCGTTCAATTCAAAGCTTATAGTATGGAAATTAATAGAAGAACCCATATAATTCTGAGCAAAAGACTTGGTAACTTCAACATTATAGCCTCTAATTCTCTCAAAGAATGAATACGAACCTGCATCCATAAAAATATTGGCGCATTTGGGAAAATCCTCTTCCCATTGCATATTGATTGACTCAAATATACAGAGTTTGCCACTATTTTTATTCATATTGACAACTGCTAGACACCTGATAAACCACAATTTTCTGAAATGAACTCAAACATGACAAAGAACATATGTCTTAAACTTGAAATGGCCAACGAAATAAAAAAACTAGGGTAAAATTGAATGGTAACCCATAAACATATTAGATTCATCTAATTGGACTTAGTTATAGGTTTGACAGTTGGAGAATAATCCCTGACATAAATCACGAATGAAACCACCAATTTTAAATCATTTCATGATCTAGGACAAGCATCGAGCCACTAATTCTCATGATTTGACATTCTGACAGTGCCAATTTGTATGGCCTCCATGTATTATACTGTCGAAATGTGTCAAATCACATGTGATAGAAAAATGTTCACATTTATTCATTAAATAAGTTATTAAGTCTGCAAAATCCATTATTTAAAGACTTGGGAATAATTTACATAAATATGAGCCAAATCTAATTCAACCAAGTCCTAGAAATAACATAAAAAGAGCATAAATAGACAATAAGAGAGTAATCCACGCTTTAACAATGAATAACAAAGATAAATATCAATCCTCTTTGAGGGAAGAACCTCCTTACACAATGTACTGAGTACACAATATAATATAAGATACTATGATGACTAAAAGAGAATATCTCCTTTCTATATATAGGAGACAAAGGTGTGCAATAACAACTAATAGACCCGCTATTAGACCCAAGCCGACATAAATAATATGTCATGGACCACAATATAGGGAGTAATGTGCCACACTATATGGTGTAATGTGCCATCATTAAGGGATTAACATGCCCCTCCCCTTCAAAAAGTGTTGTCCTCAACTCCGAAGTAGTTATGGATGCTGATGTATAAAGGGCTTATCTTCCCATGTTGAATCTTTCATAGGTAAGTTCTTCCATTTAATGAGATACTTTGGAATTAATCAATTTCGAAGCTGTCTAGTTCTTATTTTAGTAATTTCTTCAGGATCCAAGATGATTTTTCCTTCCTCATTAAGTTCTGGTAATATCATTTGAATTGGTAGCTTGTCACCAATTACCTTCTTTAAACAGGAAACATGGAAAACTGGATGGACTCGTGAAGATGCAGGTAGTTCTAATTTGTAGGCCATACTACCAATATTTTGTAATACCTTGTAGGGACTGTAGTATTTATGTGATAATTTATTATCCTTCTTGTTGTTCTTCAGGGAAATCAGCTTGTATGGTTGTAGTCTTAAAAACACCCAATCCCCCTCATTGAAGCTTCGTTCACTGCGGTGTTGATATGCTTGTTGTTTCATTCAATTTTCTGCTAGACTTAAGTTGTCCTTTAAGAGTTGAAGAACTTGTTATGGATGCTTCATGTGGCCTTCCACTTCTTGAACCTTCGAGGAGTCTCTTAGTGAAGATGTGATGGATGGTGGATGATAGCCATAAAGTGCGATAAATGGGTTCATTTTTATGATGTATGGAAGGAGGTGTTATACCATCATTCTACCAAGGGTAAACACTTGACCCATTGTGTTTTCTTATCAACTGCAAAACATCGAAGATACCCTTCCAAACATTTGTTTACTATTTCAGCTTGTCCATCATATTGAGGGTGATAAGATGATCTATGAGCCAGTTGAGTACCCAAACACGAAAATAATTCAATCCAAAAAATTCTAGTGAAAATGGGATCCACGTCACTTACTATAATATTTGGAGTACCATGTAGTTTTTGTATTGTCTCCATAAGATAATTAGCGATCATGCTTGATTTGAAGGGGTGAGATAGTGCATAGAAGTGTGCATGTTTAGTAAGTCTATCAACAACCACCATGATGACACTCTTTCCTTCAGACTTGGGTAAACCTGTGATAAAATCCATCGAGACCTCTGTCCACCTTTGGCTTGGAATGGAAAGTGGTTTTAGGAGACCAGGGGTCTTAATTGTTTCCACTTTATTTTGTTGGAAAACCAAACACTCTGTTACAAATTTTTGAACATCAGTTTTAAGACCATCCCCCAAAAAATATTTCTTTACCCCGTGGTAGGTTTTTAAGAAACCTGAGTGCCCTCCTATAGGAGAGGAGTGGAATTCAAAAAGTAACTTTTGCTTGAGATGGGAATTCTTACCAAGATATAATTGATCCTTGTACCATAGCAAGTCATCTTTCCACCTAAATGTATTAGAGGAACTGGGATCCTATTGCAACTTTTGAAAAGAAGGCTGTTCTTTTTTATCTTAGCTATTTCTCTTATCTCTAGAAACAAAATCTGGGATTAAATGGCCTTCTATATTGATTATGGTTTTGATTATCCACTTCTTGAACTAGTTTCTTCTAGTTTATATTTTCCATTTCAAAATTAGAAATCTTTGAAGATGAGATTTTAATGAGCTTAGTCATCTCATCAACTTATTGTCAGTTACTTTCACACCTAAAGAAGTAGGATCTAGTTCCCTTATCTTTCTCTTCTCACCCTCTTCATGCTGAGAGTTACCGCTAAGTTTTTCTGCTGCTAGAGTGTTTGATTCTACTTCTAGCGATGCGTCTTGCCTATTTATAAGGGTATTAGGGCTTGCTTTTCTCAATAACAATGAAAAGTATGCATCAAAAGAATTTGCATAAGCAAGCTTAGTTGAAGTCTCTGTTGGCTTAATATCTGCAAGGATTTTACCATACATCTTATTAAAATGATTTGTAAAACCAATAACTCACTCATATGATTTCCTTTTTAATGATGCAAACTCTATTATGTAAGACAAATGATCTTTGTCATATCCCCACTGTTTCATGAAAACTTCTTCTAAAACTTCAATTCCATTTATTGCCCCAGGTGGCAATTCTCTAAACCATTTTCTGGCTTCACCATCTAAGCTTTGCACAAACACATGCATCCATACATCCTCATTTTCAATGTTCTAGTTATCAACATAACTATAATAGGCATTCTAATGTTCTTTAGCTGAGGTTTCACTCTATCCATTAAACCATGGAAGGTACTTCAAGCAGTCACTACAAGATAATGCATTAATGGGTTGTCGTAATACTAACGGGGCATATCCCGCAACAATGATAGGTTGCATCCTATTAGGCTGAGTTGCTGCTATGATTGAATATGATTGAACTACCATAGACTGAGAGGATACTATATGTGTTGATATAGATTGAGAGAGGATAGACCATGTTGAGATAGGATGAGTCTTAGGAGGTACTGAAAGTTTGAATTTGCTGGTAATGGGTATATACTCGGATTCTTCTTTATCTAGTACTGCTACTAATGGATTTGAGAAGGTTTTATAAGTTATTGTTTGTAATTCTTAACTAGAAACCTGATGTTCAGGCATAGAAATGCACAAGACTTGCTTCCAATCAAGAATTACACCTTCCTCTTCTAAGCTATGAAGATGAGAAATTTGAAAAGAGGAAGAAGATTCTGGATGAAAATAAAAATATGGAGATTTATGATAACCAGGAACTCTAGTAGAAGCTGATTCAATAAGATATCTAGCTCTATCAAGCATAGTTTCAAGATAAAATTTTTTAGGATGTTGAGGTTATTCTGTTTTAATTCTGCCTTCTTTTTCAGGCGAAGAAACTTCAACTCAGGAATTAAAATAGACTGTATCGGTTTAAATTCTCCCTTTACATTCTATTTATCCACTGCAAAACTATAACTTTCCTTCTATTGATTTCTAGCCTGTTGAATAGTTCTTTCTGGGTCAGATCTAGGTGGAATATTGGGTGAATGAGTATTACCTATGGTTCCCACCCCCTTAGAAATCATAATTACTATTCAAACTGAGGCGAATGATGCAATATTTAAAGATATACTCATTATGTTGACCATAAAAATTAGAACCTCTAAAATTAATCCCAGGGAAAATACTTCACTTTCTTCCCCAAGAACGGAGCCAAAAGATGTCTGCACTGGAGTTTGTACCTAGACTACAAAGTTGCAAAACCCATACATATTAAACCACTAGAAACTAAGGCTAAGAAGTGGTTTCATACTATATAATATTTGTAGTCATATAAGGATCAGGGTAATAGATATTTAAGGTAGATAATTGACAACAATTGATGATGCAGGAGGTAAATTATTTCAGATACCGTGTTAAAATGAACTTAATAATAACATAAACCATATTTAAAACCTAATACATGACAGACATAATGCCTCCAAATATCAGGGAAAATGTTCATGAACATAAACACTTTATGAACAAAAATACAGTAAGAGAACACCAACTCATGAGCACTAGAGATAAACACTTTATCAGAAAACTAAATCAGAAGTTGGGTAATCAAATTGATCATACACATTTACTAAAATAATGTTAAAAATGGCTCATATTATATATTGCATATCATCCCAAAATACAGTCTCCAAATATTCTTATAGATGACAAAAATGTTCTTGTTGCAGACCAAACATTACGTATCTTGATCCCTTCTAAAAAAAAACTAACCCCTATCCTCCAAGTAGCTTTCTCAGCCACATTGCTTCTCTGCAAGCAGTACTAGAAGCAATGTATTAAGCCTCTGTGGTAGTATGGGAAACTGAACCCTTCTTTATGCTAGACCAATAAATCATAGCAGAACCCAAACTGAAACAGTAACTAGAAGTGTTCTTTTGATCAACAATGTTGCCACCCAATCATAATCAATATATCTAAGCAATAACACTCCTCCACTGGAGGCATACTTGAGTCCATAAACAATTGTACCGTAGAGGTATCTCAAAATATGCTTACCTACAACCTAGTGTTTTCTAGGATCAATCATGAACTGAATCAAAATTCTAACTACATAGAAAATGTATGGCCTCGAATGTATCATATACATCAACGAGCCAATAAACTGTATGCATATTGTGAGGTCCACTGGATCCAATATAGTCTCAGTCTCATGGAGTTTTCTCATATTGGAATCCATCGAAGTATTCATGGATTTACAATCACCATGCCAAATCTGTGCAATATTTCCACAGTGTACTTTCCTTGAGATAGAAATATCTCATCATTCCTTTGCCAAATATCAATGCCTAGGAAGTAGTGCATAATACCTAAGTCTTTCATCTCAAACTCTGAGGTAAGCTCCTTCTGACACTCAACAACCAATATTTCCTCTCCAATGAGGAAAAGAGCATCCACATATAGGACTAAAATCATAGGTTGGTTCTCCACTACTTTGAGGTACAAGTTTGAATCTGCATCGCTCTTCAAGAACCCATGTTTCTGAAGATAACTGTCTATTCTGGCATACCAAGCTCGAGGAGCTTGTTTTAACCCATACAGGCCTTTATTCAACTTGCACACATGGGAATCCTTCCCATGTGTCACAAAACCCTCAGGATACACAATGTAAACCTCTTCTTCAACCTCACCATTGAGGAAGGCAGTCTTCACATCCATCTGGTGAAGCTTCCATCCCAATACTGATGCAAGTGAAATAATAGATCTAATGGTGGTATACCTGGCCACTGGAGAAAAGGTCTAAAAAGTCTAAAAAAACATTAACAATCAATTCCAAATGTTCACAAGTCTTAAAAAATATCCAAATGTTCACAAGTCTTAAGAAAGATCCAAATATTCACAAGCCTTAAGAAAGATGAATTTAATTGTAATAGTATGAAAATATGTGTACTTTGGGTTTAACCAACATTAAGGAAATAGAACATTCAACCGTGAATAGCAAAGATTGTATTAATTCCTCCTCATGAGTGTAATGGTAGTGGAATTGACTATAATGATATTTTCTACATAAGCCTATTTTAAGCTTAGTATTGTTAACTATGACCACCAAAAACTATGTAACCATTTCCTTTGTTTATATATCCATTCATAAAAACATCTACTTTTTGTTTGTAGTTTCAATAAATATTTGGATAGGGTTCACAACAAAGCAAGCATGAGGTATGCGTGGTAAGGTGTTACCAGAGACAATTCAAGAGGAAGACACTTCTTTTGAATACTTCTATGACTGCATCTTTCGCATTCTACTAAATCACAAAAGAAGCCTAGCTATCTATATCTTCATTAAGTTATTGCAAAAGAAAAAACAACCACTTAATTTCTTTTGAAGGTTTCATGATAAAGTGAAGGAAAGCAAAAGTGAAAAATACACTTCGTACTCTAAATCAATGAGAAAAATGTGTATAAACTCATCTAAGGGATAAAAGAAGGAATCAAATATTGAGCTAGATCTTAAAGAACTCTTATTCATATACGAGTTCTTTAAGATCCCTTATCCATGGAATACATATAAGTTGAATTAAACTTGAGTGAGTCAAACTCTAACTAATTAGTGAATCTCCATTTAATTGTCATGGTTATCTAATAATGCATTACTTAGTCTTTTGTAGGATTGTCCAACACTTTTTCATTGTACTCTTATCTATGTAATTTTAATGTATAAATTAAATTAAAGTTGACTGCATCAAACTTTAGCTAACTATATTAAAATAACGAATCTCTAAATAATTATTGTCATTGTCTATTAATACATTATCTACTCTTTTATAGGATTTTCCAACAAATTAAAAGGATATTGATATAGATGAGCCTCGTCAAAGTTGATCGCATCAAATTTTAATTGGCTAAAATAAAGTTACTCTTATTCTAATTAAATCATATTTTATTAATTTATTACATTAATTTGTTTGATTAAATATACTAATAATTCAAAAGTTTTATATTAAATATGCAATGAGCTGAAAATATATTAATAATTAAACATTTTTTTAGTACTCAAACTTTTTTTTCTTAACATGTGGCATTACTTCTATATCAAAATAAGGTTATATCAAAATAAGGTTATAAAAATGGGAGGGTCTTTATCATTATTTTTTTTATTAAGATTTTGTAAAATATTTTAATTTATTTTCAACATGATAGTTGAAAATATTTGTTAACTTTTCATTTTTAACATCATAAAATGAATAAATAAACATAACTGGTCAATTATAGATAACAATGATAATATGACACATTCAAAATATAATGTTGAAATAAAACATGTACATATCACTCTTTGTTGCCATCACCTCGATTTTGTTCCTCTCTTGACATTGTAACATTGTTGTAATCAAAAAGATGTTTTGATATAGGTTCATGTCATGGTACAAGCCAACAATCCTGATCCAATACATATGGATAAAAAAACTCTTGATTGCAGTGATTTGGGAAAATATGAGGCTCCTTAGTTTCATCCCACATCCTTCTAGAGTTGATACATATTAGACCACTATTGTGATCTTCCATTACATTACTATAGTTTAAGGTATCCTGTCACTTGCACCTAAAATAATACATTGGAAAGATGAGAAGTCGACTTGCATGATCTCTTGTATCTTTCTGACATAACATAACCTTCCCTCTATTATAAGTTATATTCACAATGGATAGCACTACTAGATTGGTCGAACTCAAATTTGACTCCATAGTTGAGTGTGACATGTCCATGATCAACATCCTCAATGCAAAAACGGTGTCCATATTCCCACATGGATGTGAACAAATGCACCTATTAAAATGTGAACAAATGATGATCCCATGTGTCTAGTAATCTGAGCATTAATAAAAACATATAGATGTTATAATTAATTTGTGCATTATAAAGTTAAAAATATACATAGATATTATTACATAGTTGTTGCACCCAATCCCTTTGTTTTGTGAATCCTCTTCACCACACGGGTAATAGTCGGATGCACCATATTTCTCTCTGAAATGATCAACAACTTGATTGTTGGCATAGATAATTGGTATATTTTCTTTTAAGTGATTAGGATAAGTCATGCCTCCTTTATTCAATTGAATAAACTCTTTTTCTATCACTCCCCTATATTTTTCTCCTCTTTATGAAATTATACACACAATTGCATTGCCTCCACAATGTAAAGAATGAATTGATTGGTGGCAACAATTTTTGAATTCATTAGTGTATTCATGAAATAAAAAAGGATATTATGAGATCAAATGTATATTATCAAGTTTAGTGTAAATTATTAATCTATATAATTTTGAAAAAAGATAAGTGACTTACTCTCTATCGTGTTCTTTTCTTTTCATTCATTTGGAGTAGGACCCCTTCCAATTTGTCCTCATCCCATTGGTAATATCAAACCATTTCACTTGATGTGTCATGATTTTCTTGATGTACCCATTGGCATAAGATAATGACTCGTATACTATATACCCCTCTGCCATAGACCCTTTGAGTTTTTCCCTTTGTCGATCAAACCCCTTCAATTTGTTCATGTATCTGTCTAGGAAGATCCAATGACCTGAGACAACCCAGACTAATTCAAACTCATAAAATAGGTGAATTAGAGTATGAACCTGCAAATTCATGAAACTCATTGGCAATTCCTTCTCAAACATATAAACAATCTCAAATATACCTTGATGCCACTATGATATATTAGTCATATGAATCTTGTTTCATTTGATCCAAGGTAAAAGTGCAATAATTTAGATATGACACATTGTTATTCCTAGGGAAAGTCATGTTTCACCCACCCACACACAATATTGGGCTTCACGCATTGTACATAGATACCCCTTCCCATAATTACTTAAATTCATCAATCAATGGTTGTAGGTATAAATCATATTCTTAACTTCTCTTTTATGGTCGGGACTATAAGAGCCAATATAAGATGTTCATTATTCATAAACAATCATGGGGAAATATTGTCATGGATCAAAACTACCATCCAAACATAATAGTTGGTGTTTTTAAAGAATACAAGTTAATTCCATCCATATTATGCTCAATCGACAACTCTATACTTCATCCTTAAATTTATCAGGCCATGTCCTCTATATGCTTCAAGGTTATTTAATATGCCAGAGTTTGGCATAAATTTTGGCTCACTTATCTATGAGGTATGCCACCCCTGCAACATGGATAATTTTTTGCAATGGAAAAGCCTTTGAATCATTAGCATTATAAGCATGTGCCTCAATATCTTATGATAAGGACCATGTGCTTTTCCCATATTTTTTTATTTCTTGTACCTTCCACGCCCACATTCTCAGCATATCTCTTTTTCCACATATTTTCCTCTATGTAGAATACAATCATTTGGATAAGAATAATATTATATGTAGTCAACACCCAACCTTTTCAAGATCTGCTTTGTCTCTTCGCACCCATCAGGTAATACATTATCACTCAAATTTACCTTATCTTTAAGTAACCTACAACTAGTGGGCAATAAAAATGTACACTATCGTCAACCATGCATAAACTATACCATTTTCAATGTTAATTGAGGGACAAGAGTCCTCAAAATATAGGGGAATTAATGGTTAGTTGCCTCAAAAGAATTGATAAACAAACATCTAGCATACCATACATTGATTTCAAGTTGTACTCTTACATTGTTATCCCTAGTCGGGTAGACTTTGACCCATATCAAAAAGAGGGCAAGTGGAATAATTTTAGGATTTTGAAGAAGGTACTAGTGATATGAGAATCATCTCCTAGCTCAACTTACTAGAATGCACGTAACAACATTCCCTCCATTGCACTCATATCCCATAAGAAATCTTCCATGCCAACCACTATGTCAGTACTGGAGTTGTACTTTAGTTTTGTCATACCTTTTTATTTATTTTCCCTCATTAGTTCACCTTTTTCCTAGGATTTAACCATATTATTCAGATTGAGGTTTCATATTATTTATATTTACTAGTAATATTCCTTTTGTTTCCTTATGCATTTTCAAGATTAATGAATTAGATTTGGCTCATATTTATGTAAATTATTCCTAAGTCTTTAAATAATGGATTTTGCAGACTTACTAACTTAATTTATGAAGAATCGTGAACCTTTTTTCTAGCACATGTGAACCTAATACATGGAGGCCATACAGACTGGTGCTGTCAGAATGCCAAATCATGAAAATTAGTGGCTCGATGCTTGTCCTAGATCATGTGATGGTTTAAAATGGGAGGTTTCATTCATGATTTATGTCAGATATTATTCTCCAGCTATCAAACCCATAACTGAGTCTAATTAGATGAATCTAATATGTTTATGGGTTACCATTCAATTTTACCTTAGTTTTTTTATTTCGCTGGCCGTTCCAAGTTCAAGACATCTATTCTTTGTCAGGTTCGAGTTCATTTCATAAAATTATGGTGTAGCAGATGTCTAGCAGTTGTCAGTATGAATAAAAATAGTCGAAAACTATGCAGATCATTTGAATCGATCACTACACAATGAGCAGAGGAGTTTCCCAAATGCGCCAATCTTTTTAAGGATGCAAGTTGGTATTCATTCTTTGAGAGAATTAGAGGCTATAGCATTGAAGTTACCAGGTATTTTGCTCAAAATTATAAGGGTTCATCTGTCAATTTCTGGACTCTAAGATTTGAATTGAAAGAGGGTTTAGTTGCAGAGGAAACAGGGTTTCCTGTTGAAGGGGATCGTTGGTTCAAGAAGCATTCTTTTGAAGTAGACCTGAACTTGTATTTGTTGTTGGCCCTATGAGTCTTTAGATTGGAGAAAAATTATACATTTGAGAAATGTAAAGCAAGAATGGAGAGATGTTCTGAGTATCATACAATGTTATGTCACACATGAGGGTAGGTTTTCCACTGTTTATGGGTATCACCTGAGATTTCTCCTTCATGTGAATAGAAAGTCTAAATTAAATTTACCTTACTATCTGTTCAAGAGCCTTCAAAATATAGCTACTAGAGTTAAGAATCATCCCGATCACACAAGTCACCCCATTTTACATCATGGGTTGGTTAAGTTGTTGGCGTTAACTGAACTTGGGAAACAAAATCGTTCCTGGCAACATTTTCTATTCTGATCAGGCTTTGAACCAGAAAATTCTGAAGCCCAAAATAATCTAAATATTCAAAATAATAATGAAGAGACAAAAACATTTTTCAGTAAATAGAGAGATCCTCATATCAGATGCATAATTCAAAAGGGACAAAGTTCTTCAAGAGGACATAAGAGAAAGGTATGGCATGAAATAAAACCAACAGAAGAAGAGCTCAATTCAAAACATGAGACCATCCTAGAACCAATTCAAGAGAGTTTTCAAGAGGAAGCACTTTTTGTGTTACAAAATGAAGTTAAATATGCTCCAAATACTCCCAATGATACAATATAAAAAGGTATGACTGAAGATCCTTCTTCCAATGTAGAAGTTTTAGTTACTTCTTCTTTAGAACCTCAAAATATTAGATGGAGACAAAGAACTAGCCACAAAAATAAGCTAAGGATGAACATGAAACCTATTGTGGATTCTCAATTTAAAAAGGGTATAGTAACCACTATTGAAGATTCTTCAAGTGAATATGATCCCAAAATCGGGAATATGGAGCAGATTGTGGCACAAACTTTAGAAAATATTGAAAAAAGTCTTAAAAGATTTCCTGAAATACTTGAAGAAAATCATAAGGATAAGGGTAAACAAAAGGTTTGGGAATTTGAAATTGGCATGAGCTCAAAACTTATAAATATGGAAGCTCAGATAGAAAATGTTAATATACAAAAGATAAATAAATTATTTAAAACCCAAGAAAATTTAATTCGTTGAAGAACAAGTCAAGGTTGCTCCAAGGTCAAAAGTAGAAAGTCTTTCACATCAAACACCATTGGAGACAGTACCAGAAATTGAAGTTCTTAAAATATCATTGCAACATTACGAGTATCAAAATGAATACCTTAATGAATCTAATGATAAGTTAATGCAGGAAAATAGAAGGCTGAGGGAAGATATGGAAGAAACTAATGCCAATTATCAGGAATTAATAATAGCTGCAAAAGAGGTTATGAGAAGAAACAAAATTACCCAGCAACAAATTGAAGATATCATTAAACAAAATAAAAAACTTCAAGGCAACGTCCAAGTAATGGAGGAATAATAAACTCCTTTACAAAAAGACCCCAGGCACTAGATGGACTTACTATATTGGTTGATGTAGCAAGGCACATCTGACAGTTCATGTTTCAACAAATTTCACTTCTAGCTTTAGTTGTAATGCTCAATAAAGGATTGATATTGAGACTTCCAGAATGACTCATCATTATCAATGTCAGTTAATAAATGATAAATAGGTTTAGGTGGCATATTTTGTATTTTATAGCTTAAATTAGTATAGCATGTTAATATTCGATGTAATATTTCCTTTATATTTTGAGTCAATTTGATCCCTCTAAAAGTGGATCTCAAACTGTTTAGATTTTGAAGAGAATTATAAATGTATGTAATAGAAGAAAGATAGGGGCTGTTTTTTTTAGAAGGGATCAAGGTACGTAATGTTTGGTCAGCAACAAGAACATTTTGGTCATCTATAAGCATATTTGGAGACTATATTTTGGGATGATATGAAATATATAATATAAGCCATTTTTAATTATTATTTTAGTAAATACGTATGATCAGTTTGATTACCCTACTTCTGATTTAGTTTTTTGATAAAGTATTTATCTCTAATGCTCATGAGTTGGTGTTCTCTTACTGTATTTTTGTTCATAAATTTTTCATGTTCACGAACATTTTCCCCTGATATTTGGAGGCATTTTGTCTGTCATGTATTAGGTTTTAAATATGGTTTATGTTATTATTAAATTCATTTTAACACACTCTCTGAAACAATTTACCTCTTGCATCATCACTTGTTGTTGATTATCTACCTTAAATATCGATTACCCTGATCCTTATATGTCTTCCAATATTCTACATTATGCAACCACTTCTTATCCTTAGTTTCGAGTGGCTTAAGATGTATGGGTTTTGCAACTCCGTAGTCTAGGTACATACTCCAATGCAAACATCTTTTGGCTCCATTATTGGGGAAGAAAGTGAAGTATTTTCCCTAGGATTAATTTTAGAGGTTCTAATTTTGATGGTGAACTTAATCAATATATCTTTAAATAATGCATCATTCACCTCAGTTTGAATAGTATTTCTGACTTCTAATAGGGTGGGAACCATGGGTAATCCTCATTCACCCAATATTCCACCTAGATATGACCTAGAAAGAATTATTCGAGAGGCTAGAGATCAATAGAAGGAAAGTTCTAGTTATGCAGTGGATAAATAGAATGTAAAGGGATAAATTAAATATGTACAATATATTTTGATTCCTGAGTTGAAGTTTCTTTTCCTAAAAAAGAAGGCAGAATTAAAACAAAATCACCTCAACATCCTGAATTTTTTATTATCTTGAAACTATGCTCGATAGAGATAGATATCTTATTGAATCAACTTCTTCTAGAATGCTTGGTTATCATAAATATCCATATTTTGATTTTCATCAAGAAGCTTCTTCCTCTTTTCAAATTTCTCATCTTCCTAGCTTAGAAGAGGAAGGTGTAATTCCTGATCGGAAGCAAGTCTTGTCCATTACTATACCTAAACATCAGGTTTCTAGTTTAGAATTAAAAACAATAACTTATAAAACCTTCTTAGATCCATTATTAGCAGTGCTAGATAAAGAAGAATCTGAGTATATACCCATTACCAGCAAAGTCCAACGTTCTGTACCTCCTAAGACTCAACCTATCTTAACGTGGTATATCGACCCATCTCAATATATATCAGCACATATAGCATCCTCCCAGTCTATAGTAATTCAATCATCTTCAATCATGGCAACAAATCAGCCTAATAGTATGCAAGATATCATTGTTGCGATATATGCCCCGTTAGTATTACGTAACCCCTTAATGCATTGTTTGGTAGTGACTACTTGAAGTACCTTCCATGGTTTAATGGAAAAAGTGAAACCTCAGCTAAAGAACAATAGAATTCCTATTATAGTTGTGTTGATAACCAGAACATTGCAAATGAGGATATATGGATGTGTGTGTTTGTGCAAAGCTTAGACGGGGAAGCCATAAAATCGTTTAGAGAATTGCACGTGGGTCAAAAAATGGCATTGAACTTTTAGAAGAAGTTTTCATGAAATAGTGGGGAGATGAAAAATATCATTTGTATTACATAACAAAGTTTGCATCATTAAAAAGGAAAACATATGAGTCAGTTACTGGTTTTACAAAGCATTTTAATGAGATGTATGGAAAAATCCCTGCAGAGATTAAGCCAATAGAGACTTTAGCTAAGCTTTCCTATGCAAATTCTTTTGATGCATACTTTTCATTATTATTAAGAAAAATAATCCCTAATACCCTTATAAATAGGCAAGAATAATCCCTAGTAGTAGAATCAAACATTCTAGCAGTAGAAAAACTTAGGGGTAACTCTCAACATGAAGAGGGTGAGAAGAGAAAGATAAGGGAACTAGATCCTACTTCTTTAGGTGAGAAAGTAACTGACAATAAAATTGATGAGATGACTAAGCCTATTAAAATATTGTCTTCAAAGATTTCTAATTTGGAAATGAAAAATATAAACTAGAAGAAACCAGTTCAAGAAGTGGATAATCAGAACCATAATTAATATATAAGGTCATTCAATCCATGATTTTTGCTTAGAGATAAGAGAAATAACCAAGATAAAGAAGTACAACCTTATTTTCAAAATAGCATGTTAGATAATGAAGAATATAATGAAATATCAAAATTTGAGATTGAAGAATTGGATCAAAATATTGATCAATTGGATGGTAATATTTCCTCCAAATTTTTAACTAAATCTTATTATCATTATGCAAAGGTTAATAAGTATAATATGGTGGATAATTTTAGCCAGGGTTCATCAAATCCTTTGTGCACACCAATTTTTTGTCAGGTTGCTCCACAAAGTAGTTATGGTCTCATATCTGGAATTAAACAGGTGCCACAAGATAGGGAGAGAGGGGTAAATGTTTCTACAAAACAAGGACCAACTCCTGAAAAGAGAGAACACTGATAGGAAAATATAGATAAATCCACAAACATTGAGGAGGAAGGTAAACCTTATTCTTGGATTAATCTTGAACATGGAATTAGTAATATTAAAGTCCCCATTTCATTAACTAAACTCATGAAAAACCATAGATATAGGGAACCTACTCTTAAGCTTTTGAATCCTTCTACCAACATTGTCCCCACAGACACTGCCAATTTACAAGATGAGCATCCCACCATCATTGTTGGTCCTAAATCATTTGACAATTCTGTTGATAAGTCAGATTTTCCTCTGCCATTTTATATTACTCTCACAGTTCATGATAAGATGCTACATCATTCTCCTTTAGAATCTGGTGCTTCGCACAATCTTATGCCTAAGGCTGCAATGGAGGCTCTAGGGTTAAGCGTTACTAAACCTTATCATGACTTATATTCTTTTGATTCAAGCGACGTCAATGTCTTCGGTTCATTAAGGATCTTGTTCTCATTCTTACATAGTTACCAATGAAAAGTGTCATGATGGACGTTGTTATTGCTGACATTGCACCTAAGTTTGGTATGTTTTTGTCAAGATCATGGGAAAAAAGTGTAGGTGGTACTTTACGGATAGATCTTTCCTATGCAACTATTCTGGTGTTTGGAGGATAATATAGAACAATATACAGGAAAGTATAACTTGCTTATTTGGTAAGTGATAATCAACATCCTACACATAACCCCATATATGCAGTTCAAGAGGACATGGGATCTTGTATGTTGCACTTGAATGATGATGCCACAGGTGTTTTGTAAGTTGAAAAAATAGTGTCATTTCATCATAGTATGGAGACTATGGATAGTCTATGGCAGATGTATTTTGATGGATCATCATCTAAAGAGGGAGGAGGGGAAGGTGTTGTGCTCATTTTTCTAGGAGGTGAAATAATCTCTTTAATGCACAAGTTAGAATTTCAAACAACTAATAATATTACTGAGTATGAAGCATTCATACTTGATTTAAGGGCTGTAAAGGATTTAAATATTCAACAGTTGGTTTTTTTTGGCGACTATGAGTTAATGGTTCAACAAGTTAAGAATGCTTATGTTGAGGCCTGGAAAATCGCAGGCAACAACAGTAAGGGATTCTCCCCAGTCAATGTTCCCAACTAGCCCGTGACTGTTTGGTATGGGGAATCCGTTCGGTTTGTGGTCCGGCTACCGTAGGTCAAAGTAACAAAAACAAAGGTTTTACCGGTTGCGGCCCGGTCCACCGTGTATATTTTTTGTATTTTTTGACTTAAATATGATATGCAGATGCCTAATTAACCATGTAGGGTGATGAAGGGTGCAAGGAGCATTCACAATGTGATGCGCAGGTTCTTACCTCTCGTCTTAGGCTCACAAGCATCTAAATCACATATGCAGCAGTGAAATAAAACTAGCTATTTATCTATCTATCCCCGGGGAGTAAGCTGTAACTTAATTATGAGTAATGTGTATTGTGCATGCATTATAAAGAGAAATTACAGGTAGCTGATGTTTCTTTCCACAACACATGAACGATTAAAGATATTTCAACAATCAGATAGCCAATTGTTTTATGAACAACATACATTACTCATGGTGGTAATTCCACAAAATAAACCAGAAATCATTTAAACAAGAACATAGGTTCTAAGAGTTAGAACGATCTCACGGTTAATGGATAAAAGCTGAAAAAAAAAAATATTTCATCTTTCCGCCATCCACAGCATAACATTTGAAAGTGCCACCAATCTTTCTCCAACAGGAAAACAATTACTCTTTATTGCAGAAAAAATAGTTCTTCTTACAATATCGCTTTTCATGTCTAACTGGGAAAAATCCCCTTTTCCCCTCTTAGTCTATTACATTTATACAAAAAGGGTGAAATTGTTGGGCTGCCCAAAAGTACCTTTTGGGCTTCCCAACTCCTCGCCTCCCAACATTTCATCTTCCTTGAATATTTACAAAATCGTTACATATTGCAAAAAGTGACTAATCTTTTATGAGGAGGGCCCCACTTGGGCATCCAAAAATTTCTTCCATGCCACGGCTTCAGAGGCAATGCCTTCAAATACACAAGGTTCTAAAAACTGAATGTTGATCTCAAACTTCGTAGCTTGATTCTTTATAGCCTCAATTCTGGCTGCACTTAATCGAAGCTGGTCTTTCAAAAGCTGCACACTAATGGATGAATGATCTACCTCACTTCTCAAGATCTGATCATCCAGGGCATTGATATGCTGTACTTTCGCTTCCTCCTCCTGATATCTCTTCTGCAACATATCCACAAATGCGTTGTGAACTGGCAAAGCATCGAGCCTCTGCTCGCCCTCTATTTGGCACCGGTTGTAAGTGAGAAGGATCCTTCTAAAAAACTCTGTGCATGCTCCTTTCGTCTTTTTAACGGCTTTCTTGAAATCCTCCGCAGTATTTATAGCAAATTCCAATAAGTCATAATCCCGCTTGAGGGCCTGTTGATCTTTTGCTGGCAGCTTTGCTGGAGTTTCTTCATTGTTTTCCAGCCTTGCCATTCTTGCAGTCAGGACTTCAAGGATGTCCTGAGATCTATCAACGAAATAAGAGGAGGTCTCCAGGATTTCCTCCAATCGGTTATCTACCTGCAACACTTTGCACCTCTCTTTTTCTATAGCAGTTTGTAGCTGCAGCATCTTAGCCTTCTGGGCCAAGACATGCTCTTTGAATGGTTGGAGGTTAACCTGCTGCTCCCTTGCTTCCTCCAGAGCAGTTATTAGAGAAGAAATACGCTCTTGATGTTTCTTTGTTTGTTCTTGGGTATGCATCTCACTGGCCTCCAAGATGATCTTTTGCTGCTCTTCTAGCTCTTCTACCTTTCCCAGCAGCCGTTCCTTCTCCATCTCTAGCTCTTGATATTCTCTCTGCACTTTATCCAGGCGCTCCTGTGTAGTTTCTTTCAGCTGTCTCTCTGCTTGGAGGAGCTGCAGTTCATTCCTTGAGGCTCTCATCTCTTCTTTCATGTCCTCATACTTTCTTTTCAGCCTATTGCTTTCTTCTCTTTCTTTTCTCAGGGTGTAGCCACCTTGCAGCTTCTTGTGCCAACCTCTGGGCTTCCTCATTTCTTCTCTTGGCTTCCTTCTCAGCTTTTGCTTACTCATCTCCCTTCCCACCTTTGGTGGTGATATTCTTCTTTAATCTTCTTCTCAAAGCTGTTATGTTCAAGGAACTTCGGAAGACAGATTCTTCCCTATCCCAATGGTGGGTGTACTCAAAGTGGACGTTGTTCTCTTTGCAATGCTCAACTACTTTCCCACGAGAGTCATTTCTATGGAAAGGCATCTCGCCAAAATGAAACCTTTCCAACTCTTCTACAAATTCATCAGCTTTATTCACCCTAGTGAACCTGTAACTTCCTAACTTGAAGGGCAAAGGAGGATAAGCAGTCTTCTTGTGCTCGAACAGAAAGCTCCCTATGCCATACAAGAAGAATTGCTTCATAGCCTCCTTGTGAATGATGTAGTCAGTAGCATATTTGGGTAGCAG
The DNA here is from genome assembly GCA_001517045.1 of Pseudotsuga menziesii. Taxonomy (NCBI): domain Eukaryota; kingdom Viridiplantae; phylum Streptophyta; class Pinopsida; order Pinales; family Pinaceae; genus Pseudotsuga; species Pseudotsuga menziesii. Next base: position 456,437 of record LPNX010113788.1, read on the forward strand.
GGAAGGAGCTCTCGACCCTCCACACATCCTGAAGTAGAGGCCATCTTCAGTCAAATAATAATTTGCATACTCTGCCATTACTTGTAGTGCCTCCTCTGACATACAATCACACTCCTTCAGGAAAATGAGTGTATATAAAGGCATGATGAAGTGATCACAGACTTCTCCATAATGAATGTGGTACTGGTGTGCCCACAGTGGTCTATAAGCAGAATAGATAGGCGTCCTCTCCCTGTCCCAGATGCACCTAAGTCCAGGGAAAGGCTGATTGCATAATATACAGTCTACAAGTATGGAACTCATGTAGAACTCAGATCTCTTTTGGGATACTCCACCCAAGGCTGATGCCAAGTAGGCAGAGAGGCTGTTAGATACAATGCTGGCCCAGTTGAAAATTGTCCCCTGGGTTGCAACATAAAAAATGATGGGCATCCATTCCAATTTGAAGAACCTACCATGGGCTCTTCCAAAAATCCTATTGAGCATTAAAGCTATGAACCTATATGGGGTTCTTAAGTTGGCTGTATCATAATCACCCGTTGGCCTGTTTCTGAAATGTTTTCCAGGCAACATCGTCTTTTTCATAGTTTCAACAAGGTCCATTCTAACCTTGTTCAACCAATCATCAGATAAAAACACTTGTGCTTCTGGCAAGTGATAGGCCAGAGCTACATATTCGGGGCTATAAGCAGCATAGCCCTATTTTTCAACATTTTCCAAGATCATTGTGGTGACATCTACCTGGGGCAGAATCCAACCGATTACTTCAGAGCATGGGAATAGCTTTGGTATGGTGGCGATCTTCATCAGTGAAGATCTCTCTATGTTGGTATATATGGATTCTTCTTCCAAGCCTATATCAGGAACTTCTCTGCGCGTGATCAGCCTGTAAATCTCCCCCCACTGGTACTCAGGATCCACACCAGATATACACTTAGTGTCTTCGTATATGTATTCTGTTTTGGTGACAACTTCCACTTCTGGTTCCTCCTCGACCACAGGGGCCTTCTTCTTTTTCCTTTTTGACATTGTGAACTATTCCTGCCATACAATTGTAACATTAAGCCATTTCCAGCCGAGTGAAAACATTTACATAACACTATGTAGCATTTTATTCCTTCTATGGGTACCATGACAACAATTAATTAATGAAGCAAACATATGCATGTATATAAGCTGAAATGGCCTAACTAACAGAACTATTGAAATGCAAAGTGCAGTGTTCAGTGACTTTGTCTATGTCTAGCATGATGGAAATTAGTCAAATAAAGCACATATATGCAAACTACCCCCGCTCTTCAATACCAGAACAATTCTAACAATAAAATCCAGCAGGAATGAAATCTATATAAAAATGAAGAAGACTCGAGCTGTTCGCGAGAAAAACATTTACATTAACACAACTAAAACCTCTGCTCTCTGCGGGTGCCATTATCATTTCCCTGCGTTGGACAGACAGGGAAAAACTATGCAATCCTTTAGTGGAGCTTTGAACAAAACCACTACCCATGTGATTTATGGCTAACAAGCTAAAAGCAGTGACATATCCCCTCCACCGGTTAGGGTTTAAAATCAACTGTGCGTAGAAAAGTGCGGCGAAATGCTTGCTATTCGAGGATGCAGGTAATATGAAAATCAAAACAAAAGGGGGAAACCACCAGATGCTACAGGAAAACCACAAAAACCTTCCCCTGCAAAATCATCATTAAACAGGGCAGCTTGGTGCAGACGGCGTAACGACCGTCTGCACCAAACCCCCATTTACTACGCGCAAGGTTGCAAACAAATGGCCGCGGGTAAAATAATACTCCGTGGGTAAAAACGCCCATGCTAACAGTCATAATACGACCCCCCCTCTACTATATATGCGGGTATCTAATGAGGTGAAGAAAACGACCACAACCAAAACCTAACTGTGGAAAACCTCATCAAATGCTCAAACGGAATGGGGAAAGGTAAGTACGAGCCTACCTGGCACTGTAGCGTAACTGGCGTGGAGAGGCCTGTCGAGCTTTACGGTTGAGACACCTGGATTGCGTGTACCGAAAACAGGGGACCGAATGAACGCAAGCAAGCGACAGCAACAATTTTGATAGCTGGAACAGCAACAGTCGAAAAACTCGTAGAATAATAAGATAATCCAATAATCACAACCCCATCTATATATAGTCAACATGCGTGGCGGGGAAAATTCAAAAGCTCGGACGCCGGAGACATTTGGATCGGAAGACGAAAGTGTATTTCTTTCCGCAACGGCGGAAGACCAAACCATAGATCCATCCGTAACGGTGGAAATAATCGGGTGAAAAATAACCGTGCGTCGAATTTCTAACATCAGAACGAAAGCAGAAACGCAGCCGCAACAGCGGATACCAAAAGGATATCACGCCCCGCCAAATAAGACTCGAATCGGAAGAGTGGATGACTAAATATCGGAAGGGTTATGCCTTTCGCAACCACAACGACGGAAGAGTAAAGCGTGCGACCTTCCGCAACGTCAGAGTTGAAAAGGATTAGTCAACCGAAAAAAAAACTTTCCGTAGCCGCAACGGTGGAAGCTCAAGACCTCACGAATCGACAAAAATAACAAAGCGGGAGTCGAAAGCCAAAACATTAATCGGACAAGTTAGCAGTTTTCCGTCCGCAATGGTGGAAGAAAAATTAATAAAGGTTCCGAAGCAAAACCAAAAAGGCAGCTGATTGAGAAAACGCCTCGGAGAAAAATGAGAAGCCAAGACTGATTATTTTTCCACAACGGTGGGAGCACCAACCAAACAACCTTTGATTCAAGCCAGCTGAGAACGTATCCAAAGGCAATAACCAAAATTGAACAAACAATGGATTGTTTCAAGAGGTAGAGGAAGAATCATAACAAGTGGTAAATCAATTCAAGCATTAGAAAATCATTCTGAGAAATCATTACTAGACCAACCCAAAGAAGAAAACCAAACTAATCCAAAGCAAAGGAGGGTCCTAAATTTTTTTGGAATTTTGGGAAATTGTTGCAGCTGCAACAATTGGGGACTACCTGGTGAACCCCAGATTTCTGACTTAACTTCTTCCCAGTAAAAGACTGTCTAGCTCAAAATTTAAATCTTCTAGATGTTTGTATTCACAGGCTGGCCAAATTATGCATTTAAATCATTAAGAAGTAGTCCATCTTTGGGAAATGGTAACATCATAAATATTTGCAAGTCTGAATAACTCTTTGGAGGACAAATAAGTGAGGTTTATTTTACCCGTCCTTAGGTAGTTTCCAGCTTGGACACCACATGATTGTAACAGATAGTAAACAACATTATCCTTTTGTTCCTCATTCCCATGCCAACTGCACTTTTGTGCCATTTGAACTTTAGTTCTTTTGAGTCCTCCATCTGCCTTTCTTTCTGAATTTTATTCAGGCTCCTCTATCCATAGTGTCCTTTTGTGTGAGAGAAGGATTTACTTTTCATCTCACGGATGGAGAGGAACTTTTGGCAATTTGAGATTCATGCTTTTGATACTTTGCTTTGATATGTATTGTGTCTTTAAGGAGTTTTGAATCTTGATAGATTTTAACTTTTCTGAAATTATGGCATGGGATCATTTATATATGATATACCGTTTACTCTGCTTCCTTTCCGTGGGTCTTTTGTTGTCACCCCCTTGGATATTTAAGATGTGAAATGGATGGAGCCTCGAAATAGTATTCCAGACCTCTTTTACTTCTGAGTTATTTACAGGGGTTAAGTAAGATTTCAATGAATGCATGGCCAGTTAGGAACACTGCTACTAGAAGACATTCTACGTTTCAAAGTACAGTCTTTTGCTCAAGATTTTAGTTAATAAAGAACCCTGATGTTTCCATTGCAACCAAAGTTTGCCTATTTATTCAAAAAATAAAAAGAACTAGTAACAAAGCATTTAAATCAAAAGAAAACAACTTCAAATCAAATAATAAAAAAGAAAACAGCACCAAAGCATTAAAGAAAAAACAACATTATTTATGTACAAGGCAAAGAGAAAAGAAAAGAAAATGTGGACATGCCCTTAAAAATGTTCAACCAAATGAGTTAAAGGGCTAGGCTGAGGTGAAGGTCAAAAATCTATCCATGGTCTAAGTGTACCATTTTTGAAATTGAGACCATATCTACTAGTCTACATTCATCTTCATCAGCCTGAGGAAGTTGAAGGAGCTCAGGCTGAGTGTCAATTGTAGAATTGGCCTTTCTTGAGGTATGATGTCTTAGCTTAAGCTCAGTCAGATAATTTCCCAGGACAGAGTTACCAGGTTCACTATTTTCTCCCAGCTTAGTGACAGTGTGCTTCATGTAGGGTTCTCTCAAAATTTTAATCCGATTAGGGGTACCCTTAAGAGGCAACCATAAATGAGACCAGTCTGAAGCAAAATAACCTTTCAACCTGGCAGACCAATCTCGGTTGAGAGTAAGCCCATATCCATCCGGTATGTCAGCCACCATAATGTTAATAAATTGACATATCTTGTTATTTGCAGCAAAGCGAATCAGGACATTTTTCATCTCTCCCACTACTTTGACTCCTGTGCTGTCTAATTGCGTCACTTCCCAGGCTGTGGATTTTGGCTGTCCATTAATCTTTTTGCAAACTTCCAGTGGCATAACATTCACCGCTGATCTAGAATCTACCAAGCAATTATGCACATTATGATTCAACATTTCTAGGGTCAAGAGAAAAGGTGGGGTTTCAGTTTTTTCTTCCCAACCTGGTTCTATGTCTTCTTCTCCTGGTTGGTTTTGAGTAGGTATATCTTCTTTAAGCTCCTCAATTTCTTCAGTGTTTTCCTCATTAACACCTAACTGTTCTTCTACAGGTTTTACAGGCTCACTGATTAGCTCGGTTTCCTGGTTGATAGTAGTGACTTCAAGTGTTTTGTCTTTAACCTTCACATCAACCTGTCTCTTGACATTCTCCTGCAATTTTTTAATCTTTGAAATGATTTCATTGTCTTGAATTGCTAGGTCTGTATCTTTTGTCGTTGTTGGTGTGTATTCAGATTTAAGAGCATTCTCTTCTGTGTTGAAAAGTGAGACACCATTCCATAAGAACATGGTATCCTTATCTTGTTCTTCTATGGTCTGGTTCATCTCTTCTTCTTTACTACTGTCTTTGGTTGGTTTAGAGCCTAGCAGCTTATTCATTACCAACGTTACTAAATTCAACCATTGAGGACACTTCTTTTCCGAATGAGGTTGTTGGTGAAAAGTGCAAAAATTATCTCCCCCTACCTCAGTTATGTTTATTGATGACGAATTAGGTGGAGGGATTTTCCATTGGTTGCTATCCTCCCCTTTTTGGTAGTAGGGTTCGTAGGTTTCCTGAACTTCCCTTTCCTTTTCAAGGACTATTATTCAGTTGGATAGTTTCTGAATCATTTTCAACATTCCCTGATAATCACGTGATTGTTCTTCTTGAGGTTTAGACAGCAATAAGGCTCTCCTCTCGATAGCCTTTTCTCTCAGTCGCTCAGGATAGTCTTCTATACTTTCCCTTTCAGCTTCTACCCTTTCTACTTCTTCATAAGTCTCTACCAATGTAGGTTTGGATTTCATCTTGGCAAACATGGCTAGCTTAGGTCCTAAAGCTGAGGTATAATATTCAATTAAGACTTTGTCTGAGGGTCTGTCAATTTTAGAAAAACTTCTTTAGATAAGCAGCAAACCTCTGGGTGAAACTATGCACCTTTTATTTTCTATCTTTCTTCAAAGTGCATAATCCTTTCATTAGTGCTGCATGAGTTTTCTGGGCTAAATACTTACTTCTGAAAGTCCTTTCGACGGTGTCCTAATCAGGAATGGAGTTTGTAGGCAAACTGAAATACTAGGACATTGTTGCTCCCTTAAGGGTGTGAGGGAACAATCTATAGACAACATCTTCGTACTCCCCAGCCCTTAGCCCTTCTACTGCTAAATAGAAACTCTGCAAGTGGTCATCTACAACAATCCTTTCCTCGGGGTCAAACTTAGGTAGCAACTTATCAAAATATTGAGGTAGGTTATGCAATGGAGGTGTGAGGTTCAAAGGTGACCTAGCTCTCCAAGCCGGCAGTGGATTGGGCTGATTCACATTTACACCAGCCATGAGCAAGGTGAACGAAACAGACTTTGAGCAAAAAGCAATGTAAGGTGAAAACGACCTTTCTTACTTCAAAGGTAGAACCAAACTTGTGAGTGCTTGGGTTAGGTTGAAAGCTTCAAAACATCTGCTGGTAAGGTAATCTTGGGAAAATAAGTTTCCATGGCCAGCCATGCACTGGTGGCCCTCCTTTTAGCGCCAGAACTATTGAGGCCTGGAAAATCACAGGAAACAACAGTAAGGGATTCTCCCCAGTCAACGTTCCCAACTAGCCCGTGACTATTTGGTATGGGGAATCCGTCCGGTTTGCGGTTCGGCTACCGTAGGTCAAAGTAACAAAAACAAAGGTTTTACCAGTTGCGGCCCAGTCCACTGTGTATATTTTTTGTATTTTTTGACTTAAATATGATATGCAGATGCCTAATTAACCATGCAGGGTGATGAAGGGTGCAAGGAGCATTCACAACGTGATGCGCAGGTTCTTACCTCTCGTCTTAGGCTCACAAGCATCTAAATCACATATGCAGCAGTGAAATAAAACTAACTATTTATCTATCTATCCCTAGGGAGCAAGCTGTAACTTAATTATGAGTAATGTGTATTGTGCTTGAATTATAAAGAGAAATTACAGGTAGCTGATGTTTCTTTCCACAACACATGAACGATTAAAGATATTTCAACAATCAGATAGCCAACTGTTTTATGAACAACATACATTACTCATAGTGGTAATTCCACAAAATAAACTAGAAATCATTTAAACAAGAACATAGGTTCTAAGAGTTAGAACGATCTCACAGTTAATGGACAAAAGATGAAAAAACAAAATAGTTCATCTTTCCGCCATCCACAGCATAACATTTGAAAGTGCCACCAATCTTTCTCCAATAGGAAAACAATTAATCTTTATTGCAGATAAAATAGTTCTTCTTACAATATTGCTTTTCATGTCTAACTGGGAAAAATCCCCTTTTCCCCTCTTAGTCTATTACATTTATACAAAAAGGCTGAAATTGTTGGGATGCCCAAAAGTACCTTTTGGGCTTCCCAACTCCTCGCCTCCCAACATTTCATCTTCCTCGAATATTTACAAAATCGTTACATATCGCAAAAAGTGACTAATATTTTATGAGGAGGGCCCCACTTGGGCATCCAAAAATTTCTTCCATGCCACGGCTTCAGAGGCAATGCCTTCAAATGCACAAGGTTCTAAAAACTGAATGTTGATCTCAAACTTCGCAGCTTGATTCTTTATAGCCTCAATTCTGGCTGCACTTAAGCGAAGCTGGTCTTCCAAAAGCTGCACACTAATGGCTGAATGATCTACCTCACTTCTCAAGATCTGATCATCCAGGGCTTTGATATGCTGTACTTTTGCTTCCTCCTCCTGATATCTCTTCTGCAACATCTACACAAATGCGTTGTGGTTTGGGAAAGCATCGAGCCTCTGCTCAATCTCTATTTGGCACCGGTTGTAAGTGATAAGGAGCCTTCTAAAACACTCTGTGCATGCTCCTTTCGTCTTTTTAATGGCTTTCTTGAAATCCTCCGCAGTATTTATAGCAAATTCCAATAAGTCATAATCCCGCTTGAGGGCATGTTGATCTTTTGCTGGTAGCTCTGCTGGAGTTTCTTCATTGTTTTCGAGCCTTGCCATTCTTGCAGTCAGGACTTCAAGGATGTCTTGAGATCTATCAACGAAATAAGAGGAGGTCTCTAGGATTTCCTCCAATCGGTTATATACATGCAGCACTTTGCACCTCTCTTTTTCTATAGCAGTTTGTAGCTGCAGGATCTTAGCCTTCTAGGCCAAGACATGCTCTTTGAACGGTTGGAGGTTAACCTGCTGCTCCCTTGCTTCCTCCAGAGCAGTTGTTAGAGAAGAAATCTGCTCTTGATGTTTCTTTGTTTGTTCTTGGGTATGCATCTCACTGGCCTCCAAGATGATATTTTGCTGCTCTTCTACCTTTCCCAGTAGTTGTTCCTTCTCCATCTCTAGCTCTTGATATTCTCTCTGCACTTTCTCCAGGCGCTCCTGCATAGTTTCTTTCAGCTGTCTCTCTGCTTGGAGGAGCTGCAGTTCATTGTTTGAGGCTCTCATCTCTTCTTTCATGTCCTCATACTTTCTTTTTAGCCTATTGCTTTCTTCTCTTTCTTTTCTCAGGGTGTAGCCACCTTGCAGCTTCTTGTGCCAACCTCTGAGCTTCCTCATTTCTTCTCTTGGCTTCCTCCTCAACTTTTGCTTGCTCATCTCCCTTCCCACCTTTAGTGGTGATCTTCTTCTTGAATCTTCTTCTCAAAGCTGTTATGTTCAAGGCACTTCGGAAGACAGATTCTTCCCTATCCCAATGGTGGGTGTACTCAAAGTGGACGTTGTTCTCTTTGCAATGCTCAACTACTTTCCCACGGGAGTCATTTCTATGGAAAGGCATCTCGCCAAAATGAAACCTTTCTAACTCTTCTACAAATTCATCAGCTTTCTTCACCCTAGTGAACCTGTAACTTCCTAACTTGAAGGGAAAAGGAGGATAAGCATTCTTCTTGTGCTCGAACAGAAAGCTCCCTATGCCATCCAAGAATACTTTCCTCATAGCCTCCTTGTGAATGATGTCGTCAGTAGCATATTTGGGTAGCAGGGAAGGAGCTCTTGAACCTCCACACATCCTGAAGTAGAGGCCATCTTCAGTCAAATAATAATCTGCATACTCCGCCATTACTTGCAGTGCCTCCTCTGACATACAATCACACTCCTTCAGGAAAATGAGTGTATATAAAGGCATGATGAAGTGCTCACAGAATTCTCCATAATGACTGTGGTACTGGTGTGCCCACAGTGGTCTATAAGCAGAATAGATAGGCGTCCTCTCCCTGTCCCAGATGCACCTGAGGCAAGGGAAAGGCTGATTGCATAATATACAGTCTACAAGTATGGAACTCATGTAGAACTCAGATCTCTTTTGGGATACTCCACCCAAGGCTGATGCCAAGCAGGCAGAGAGGCTGTTAGATACAATGTTTGCCCAGTTGAAAATTGTCCCCTGGGTTGCAACATAAAAAATGATGGGCATCCATTCCAATTTGAAGAACCTGCCATGGCTCTTCCAAAAATCCTATTGAGCATTAAAGCTATGAACCTGTATGGGGTTCTTAAGCTGGTTGTATCATAAGCACCCGTTGGCCTGTTTCTGAAATGTTTTCCAGGCAACAACATCTTTTTCATAGTTTCAACAAGGTCCATTCCAACGTTGTTTAGCCAATCATCAGATAAAAACACTTGTGCTTCTGGCAGGTGATAGGCCAGAGCTACATATCCGGGGCTATAAGCAGCATAGCCCTGTTTTTCAACATTTTCCAAGATCATTGTGGTGACATCTGCCCTGGGCAGAATCCAACCGATTACTTTAGAGCATGGGAACAGCTCTGGTATGGTGGCGATCTTCATCAGTGAAGATCTCTCTATGTTGGTATATATGGATTCTTCTTCCAAGCCTATATCAGGAACTTCTCTGCGCGTGATCAGCCTGTAAATCTCCCCCCACTGGTACTTAGGCTCCACACAAGATATACACTTAGTGTCTTCGTATATGTATTCTGTTTTGGTGACAACTTCCACTTCTGGTTCCTCCTCGACCACAGGGGCCTTCTTCTTTTGCCTTTTTGACATTGTGAACTCTTCCTGCCATACAATTGTAACATTAAGCCATTTTCGTCCGAGTGAAAACATTTACATAACACTATGCAGCGTTTTACTCCTTCTATGGGTACCATGACAACAATTAATTAATGAAGCAAACATATGCATGTATATAAGCTGAAATGGCCTAACTAACATAACTATTGAAATGCAAAGTGCAGATTTTAGTGACTTTGTCTATGTCTAGCATGATGGAAATCAGTCAAATAAAGCACATATATGCAAACTACCCCCGCTCTTCAATACCAGAACAGTTCTAACAATAAAATCCAGCAGGAATGAAATCTATATAAAAATGAAGAAGACTCGAGCTGTTCGCGAGAAAAACATTTACATTAACACGACTAAAACCTCCGCTCTCTGCAGGTGTCATTATCATTTCGTTGCACGGGATAGACAGGGAAAAACTACACAAGCCTTTAGTGGAGCTTTGAACAAAACCACTACCCATGTGATTTATGGCTAACAAGCTAAAATCCGTGACATATCCCCACCACCGGTTAGGGTTTAAAATCGACTGTGCACGAAACAGTACGGTGAAACGCTTGCCATTCGAGGATGCGGGTAATATGAAAATCACAACAAAAGGGGGAAACCACCAGATGCTACAGGAAAACCACAAAAACCTTCCCCTGCAAAATCATCATCAAACAGGGCAGCTTGGTGCAGACAACGTAATGGCCATCTGCACCAAACCCCCATTTACTACGCGCAAGGTTGCAAAAAAATGGCCGCAGGCAAAATACTACTCTGTGAGTCAAAATGACAGCGCTAACAGTCATAATACGACCCCCCCTCTACTATATATGCGGGTATCTAACGAGGTGAAGAAAACGACCACAACCAAAACCTAACCGTGGAAAACCTCTTCAAAGGCTCAAACGGAACAGGGAAAGGTAAGTATGAGCCTACCTGGCACTGCAGCATAACCGACATGGAGAGGCTTGTCGAGATTTACGGTTGAGACACCTGTACTGCGTGTACCGAAAACAGGGGACCGGGTAAACGCGAGCGAGCGACAGCAACGATTTTGACAACTGGAATGGAAACAGTCGAAAAATGCGTAGAATAATAAGATAATCCAACAATCCCAACCCCATCTATATATAGTCAACATGCGTGGTGGAGAAAAGTAAAAAGCTCGGACGTCGGAGACATTTGGATCGGAAGACGAAAGTGTATTTCTTTCCGCAATGGCGGAAGAGCAAACCATAGATCCATCTGCAACGACGAAAATAACCGGGTGACAAATAACCGCGCGTCGGATTTCTAACATCAAAACAAAAGCAGAAATGTAGCCGCAACGGTGGATACCAAAAGGATATTATTCCCCGCCAAATAAGACTCGAATCGGAAGAGTGGATGACTAAAGATCGGAAGGGTTATGCCTTTCGCAGCCGCAACGGCGGAAGAGTAAAGCGTGCGACCTTCAGCAACGTCAGAGTTGAAAACGATTAGTCAGCCGGAAAAAAAAACTTTTCGCAGCCGCAACGGCGGAAGCTCAAGACCTCACAAATCGGCAAAAATAACAAAGCGGGATTCGAAAGCCAAAACATTAATCGGACAAGTTAGCAGTTTTCCGTCCGCAACGGCGGAAGAAAAAGTAATAAAGGCTCCGAAGCAAAACCAAAAAGGCAGCCGATTGAGAAAATGCCTCGGAGAAAACTTAGAAGCCAAGACTGATTATTTTGCCGCAACGGTGGGAGCACCAACCAAACAACCTCCGATTCAAGCCAGCTGAGAACGTATCCAAAGGCAATAACCGAAATTGAACAAATAGTGGATTGTTTCAAGCGGTAAAGGAAGAATCATAACGAGTGGTAAATCAATTCAAGCATTAGAAAATCATTCTGAGAAATCATTACTAGACCAACCCAAAGAAGAAAACCAAACTAATCCAAAGCAAAGGAGGGTCCTAATTTTTTTTGGAATTTTGGGAAATTGTTGCAGCTGCAACAGCTTATCAGGTAAAAAAACAGTTGTTAAAAGTTTACAGAAATGAGGTGTGGGATATTGTGGATACTTTATTCTTAGCATTTAGCATATCTTTCATTTCAAGAGATCACAATCAAACAACAGATTCCTTGGATTTAGCAGCAACTTATTTTAAATTTCCAAAACAAACTCAACTCACATATATAATTGAATTTAGATACAGGTGTTACAAAGAGAAATTTCCTATGGCTTGGGGTAGACCACAACAGACTGAATGACACTAGAAATCAATCCACTTCAATATGCAAGAGAAACAAATATTGCTAACACTAAGGGATACAGAACATACCTCATTCCATACGGTTGTAGTAGATCCCCATATTAGGATTATTAATCCTCCCTTGTCCAATTTGGTCATATGTCTAAATCAGGAGTCCATCCAGTCTATTTTTAGTCACTAGCACCATTGGGTCCACTTGGCCTAATTGGAGCACATGTTTCAGTTACTAAAGTGTGGGGAACACTAATTGAGGCCTACTGCCACTGATTGCACTTGCATGCATCAATTTAGGAGCCTCCTAGACCAATCCCTACAGTTTAGGAGCCACTGGGAGTGCCGAAACCAACCAAGGTCAGTTGAGTTGAGTTGGTGACTATTCAAGCTAAGTTAGGAGTCAGTTACATTCAATTCTAGTCCTCTACATTCAGTTAGTGCTAGGTTTGCATGGCTGCATGCAGGAGGGGCACATTTCTCACCTACCACAGTCAATTATCCTTAGTCAAAACTGAATGTAACACTTGAGTTGTGTTTTAGAACTCCGATGAACTCCGGTGATGGTTTAGACAAGGTCAGTTAACCATTGAGTCCTCCGATAATGATTTAGACAAGGTCTTAGTTACCTACAGTCAAGTAGAGTGTAATCAATTCGAATTTCCTCATGTGGATTTGAATTGCTTGTGGCTATTTAGCCATTGTACTTCATTGTAATTATTATCTAATTACTTTTGTTAAATGAAAGCATTCACAGTTGCAAGCCATTTTTGCACTGTTTCATTCTTCAATTGCTGAGTAAATTGTGAGATCTATTTTGTGAGTTGTGTGTTTGTCTACAGATCTATGTGCTCAATTTATATGGTATTAGAGCCTCGGTGGACAAGACACCTCTCCTCCTCAGATCTCCATCTAGATCATTTTTTTTGAGCAAAATTGTTCCTTCCATTACTGCACCAGAAGCGGAGAATTTACCACTTAATATCCCAAGTTAGGAAATTGTTGATCAAGCTTGCTTGATCAACTACGCTGGGTGTGAAGGAAATTCCAAAAGTGTAGACTGTCTACCTTACTTTGTATGTTTGACTGTGTGATAGGTTATCAACTCTTCTCACATCATTCGCTACAAGAAGCCCTTTCTTCTCACTGCATTCACTACATCAACTTAGTTCTTCTTATTGCATTCAAAATGGTTCATCCAGTAGAGCCTCTCACTCCCTTCAACTATCACCAGTGGAAGGAACACATGGGGTTACTGCTGCGCACCAAGAATCTCTTCAAACTCACAGAAGAAACAGAGGCAGTTCCAGTTTTGAATCATGACAAAGAAAAGTACTGGAACATGCTTAATGAAGCTCATGGATACTTATTCTCCTCAGTCTCTCGAGAACTTCGATTCCACATCCAAGGATTGAAGACTCCCAAGGATATTTGGGACAATCTTGCCTCCTTATTTGAGAAGCGGGATAAGATGAGGGTCCATCAGCTATAAAATGATCTGATCACTCTTAATCCATCCAAATTCAAATCACTGAATGAATTCTTCACAAAGTTCAAGAACCTAATATATTAGTTGAAGCAATGCAAAGTGGAAAAGGATGATGATCAGCTCATCCTTTCCATTCTCACAAATCTCAATGCAAACTACTCAGTCTTTGTATCAACCTTCCAAACAGTAAGGATCACTAGTCCAAATTGGAAGATGCCCACTCTTGATGCCTTCATCCAGTATCTCACTTTTGAGAATGATAAATTGATCCAAATGGGGATCATTCAATCTTCCAAATATCAATCTCTGGTTGCAAGAGGAGATAAGGTAGCGAATGACAAAGGGAAGCAAAGAGAGGAGTCTCCTGTGAAGAAAGAGCAGTCAAAGGAGCCTTCAGGTTCGAAGAGAAGCAAGAAGAATGGCAAAGGCAAGGTCCTCTTCTCTTACTGTGGAATGGGATTTCATTCAGAAAACTCCTGTATGAGAAGACAACTTGATGAAATGGCTCTTCTTTTGAAGAAACATAACATTTATGCACCTGCTAGCGTAAGGAAGGATGACTTTGAAGAAGAAGATGAAGAATACCAAAGGAAAGGCCATGCACTGAAGGTTTGCTGCTCATTAGCACATGTCTTCCTCATTGATTTTGGATCTTCCAACCATATGGCTGCATCCAGAGAATCATTTTCAGTCCTTTAATGTTCTAGTATTCATATGGGAAATAACAGTAAAGTCCAAACAAAAGGGAAGGGCTCTGTCAAGCTTGAACATGGAAGGTTCAAAGATGTGCTATTTGTTCCCTCCCTAGCTTCAAACTTGTTATATGTTTATCAGATGACCCATACCAGATCTCCAAAGTGAGTGATATTTGGTCTTGACTCACTGGATATCACATATATATCTATTGGGAACATCATAGCGAAGGGTGTTGCAAATCATGCTTCAAAAGCATATGAGTTCTCACATTTCATGCCTCCTTTAGAACCATTACACTCTCAGCAACCACTTGCAAGGGAAGGTAAAAACATTGCATCTACTTCTTTTGCAGCTTCTACTAGTATTGCAGATCACTCTTTATCAGTTTATGAGATTGAGATTCAGGGTGATTTAGATCTAGATTCAGTCCCTACTTCCAAACTGGAAGCTAGGAAGATGACTGGAAACCCACCTGACACTTAGAAAGGAAAGACCCTTGCGCTATTCCATGCAATATTACCTCCTTCATAGAGATGCAATAGACTCCCTATAAGATGCAACATGGCAAGGGATCAGTCTTAGTACATTCAGAAGAATAGTTTTGATCATGCATCTCTTCATCCAGCAAGAGATAAAGGTTACATTACTCCTTCCTTCCATCATCAATTTTGGAGAAAAAGGAGAATTCTACATGCCAGGAACCAGAATACCTGTGCACAACACACCATACATGCTGCTTCACTACCTCACAAAGATGAAGATTGCAACAACATATTTTCAAGTTTTTCAAACTTGAGACCTGATTCTACCTGCTTAGATAAAGGGGGGATTTTTTTTCCATGTGGTTTTTTCCCCATTCCCTTGTACTAAATTAGTTACTTTATTTTACTTGATGTAATGGGTGACCTATGGTCTTAGTTACCAGGGCCCATATATTTTCCAAGTTAGCATTCATGGGGGGGTATTAGGATTATTAATCCTCCATTGTCCATTTTGGTCATATGTCTAAATCAGGAGTCATGTCTAAATCGAGAGTCCATCCATTCTAGTTTTAGTCACTAGCGCCATTGGGTCCACTTGGCCTAATTGGGGCACATGTTTCAGTTACTAAAGTGTGGGGAACACTAATTGGGGCCTACTGCCACTGATTTCACTTGCATGCATCAGTGTAGGAGCCTCCTAGACCAATCCCTACAATTTAGGAGCCACTGGGAGTTTCAAAACCAACCAAGGTCAGTTGAGTTGAGTTGAGTTGAGTTAGTGACTAGTCAAGCTAAGTTAGGAGTCAGTTACATTTAGTTCTAGTCCTCTACATTTAGTTAGTGCTAGGTTTGCATGGCTGCATGTAGGAGGGGCGCATATCTCACCTACCACAATCAGTTAGCCTTAGTCAACACTGAATGTAACACTTGAGTTGCGTTTTAGAACTCCGATGAACTCTAGTGATGGTTTAGACAAGGTTTGTTAACCATTGAGTCCTTCGATAATGATTTAGACAAGGTCTTAGTCACCTATAGTCAAGTAGAGTGTAATCAATTTGAATTTCCTCATTTGGATTCGAATTGCTTGTGGCTATTTAGCCATCATACTTCATTGTAATTATTAACTAATTACTTTTGATTAATGAAAGCATTCATAGTTGCAAGCTATTTTTGCACTGTTTCATTCTTCAACTGTTGAGTAAATTGTGAGATCTATTTTGTGAATTGTGTGTTTGTCTACAGATCTATGTGCTCAATTTATACCCCACTAAGCTTTTCCAACACGCTTGTACCTACAATTGACCCTCAACAACAATAAACAAGGAAAGCATGATATATGTTAACGTGCTAGTCCTACTATAGCATATAAATCCAACATGTATAATCAAATACAACTACATCCATGGATCAAAATATTCATAGTCATACACATGTAATGGACGGGAAATGGATATTTCTATTAATAATGAACAAAGATAACAGTGGAAAAATTTGTCGGCACCTCGTTGAAATGGAGAAACTGAGTCCTCCACCTAGGCCTCCACCACTTCAATCCCCCATATCAATGGAAAACTTACAAAGCAATGGAAATCTTGGGAAGAGCAGTAATGTGTGCTCAAAAGGACAAAGGGATGCAGACTCAAGCATAAGCAAATGAGGCAAAAATGAACTATAGTTTCCTTTCCTTGTAATGTTCTCCTCCTCTAATGCATCCAAGAGGCTCAATATATAGCCCTTCAATAGGAAATCAAGAGTTGAGTCGGAGCGTTTCTAGGAATATGGAATGCCAAGAGTCAATTTATTTGGGATTCATTGAGGAAAAATCCAAATGTTTTTATTTTTTGTGCAAATTTCCTGATGTAAACAGGATACAGTGGAGAAACCTGCGTGTACACGCGGCTCACAATAGAGAAAGCTGCATGTATACACGGTTTTTAAGCTAAAACTCATGTATACCCATAAATAGGGATTTTTTAAGGTGTTTCTTGGATCATCAAAGTATATTATGAACAAAGGGGGTCCAAAGAGTCTGCATAGGGACATGGAATGCCATAAAAGTATGATCTACCAAGTGCGCTAAAATCATCTATAGCAATTTCAAACTTAGTCAATCTCATAAACCCTTAGACACATAAGTGTTTTTCATTCCACTCAAATAAAGTACACAAATCAAATAAATATCAAGAAAATAGTCACTTACAATACGTCAAAGGTTGTCATTAATAGTCAATAATGGTCCGTCTCCACTTAGGTCAAAGACACAATGATCAACACTTGTCAAACTAGTTTTCAAAGAAAACACTTAGTTTGATTAAATAAATCACTCACAATATCTATTAGTTACACACCAAATTCTCATTCAATACTACACTATACAACAGTAAAGATAAACACTAAGATCTATGCCAACAATATCCAAGATAATCATCAAGATCTATATCAATATCACATCAAGATATATTCCAAGATAACCATCACCATAGCTTCCATAACATATTAAATTAATTCAAAAATATATACCAATATAGAGTCTCACATACAAAGATCAAATATTAACTCTTTCCATGAGAGACATGTTCCATCACAAGAGAAACCTAGAAGCATGAACCATACCTTTTCAAAGATCACAAGATGAAGAAACAATAGAAAAACCAAAAGAAACTCTAGATAATGTCATCACATATCCCTCGCAACAAGATTTCTAATGATCCAAGAATTTTGTAATTATGATTTTGTAAGAGAAAGTTATGCCAATTTTAGTGAATCTCTTCAATCCTCAAAGATTCCGAGATATTTCTCCTCCACAAAGTTTCACACTTTTATCCAAGAGATGCGAAATACCAAAGAGAGACTTGATTGATGAAGAAATGAAATTCTTGATCTTCTATTTATATAGGTCATGGAGTATTTATTCACATGTTTGGCCGACTTGTAGTAATTTTAATTAAAAACTAATTGAATTCTTTTAGCAAGATAACCTACTTGTCAAGGGGAAAATTAATACATTAAGTTAAAAAAATCAAAACTCATCAACCGTAAGGAGTTAGGAGACACTCCACATATCAACAAAAAGGGGTTGAAGAGGACTATCTCCTTATGATGGGCTTGTTTGCAATTAATTGGTCCAATATTATTAAATTCTTCAATTTGTGCAAGACATCAAAAATTGATTTGATAACTTTTTGAATGTTTCTTCAAGCATTTATAAGGGTTTTAGGGCTGTAGTAAGGATTTCTCCCTACTAAAGGGGAAGGAATGAATCCCTTCTGTCTATAGGGTAGAAGGGTAGGTTCCTGCTAGTGGGTAAATGCAAAAAATAAAACGTAATGTAAATGGCAGTAAACTAAAACTAATCTAAGAACATAAAGAAGAAAATGGAGCAATGGTGAACCCCTCTGCACACAAGAGGTTAGGGTTCCACCTCCAATAACCTCCAAAACAAATCCTAATAACCTGCAAAACAATGTTAAGCAAAACCTACAAATGAAATAGGCATTAGAAAGCAAATACAACTAACAATCAAATAAACAAGACATGAAAGACAGGCTATACCTTCTCTAGTGGAAATGGGCCACCATGCCCTAGCTTGTGGAAGCACTCCTCTCTCTTGGATGGGGAGCAATGGCTCAATGGGAATGGAGGAGAGGGAGTGTGGGTGGCTTGAGAGGCAAATGTGTCTCAAGGAATCTACGGGAAGCATAACAATATGCAAGGGAGAAGTGTTTTTAGAGTGACCCCCCACCCTCCTTTTATAGCTTTTCCAAGGGGTTTTAGGGTTTTAAGCCCTTGGTCAGGGCTTTATCCCCTTCCGCCCTAACTTTAGCCCCTTTTAGGGTTTTAGCCCCTTTTTGAGGGCTTTAGCTCCTAAGAGGCTATTTTGGGCTCTTTTTGGGGTTTTTAAGCCCTTTTCTTCATCCTTAGGCTATTTTGAGGGTGTGGGGGTCTAATGGAGGGTCATGAGATGGTGTCTTTGGGTGGTGTAGGCCATTGAGAGCTTAGTGGAGGATTTTTGGGTTAACAGATTGCCCCCTGATGTGTGAGGGTAGGAGCTCAACGTATGGCTGATGGACATCATAGGATTTGCCGCATGGAGGTGGTGCTTCCGGGGCTGGGCCATGGTGGATTTTGGTTTTTGTATTAATATGGTTCCCATCAATGGGTGAGATACAATAAATGTGTGACATGTGTATGGATGAGGCGGGCATCCCCATGCTCGTGACAATGTAAAAATAATAATTTGATCTATGCTCTAACATATAAGAGCCGATCATATACAATTGATGTTACAATAATGGTTGCCTCCATGTGAGGCTGAATACAATATTGATCTGGTACATTGGACCCATGGCATTCTCATGGAATGCTATATCTTCATGACTGATAGTCTGTTGGATCTGGTACATAGCTGTGTGGACTCGCTGATTGAGAGTTAGAGTCTCTGTGGTACAAGTATGATGCATCAATCATAAAGGTATATCGAAGCACTGCTGGGGCTTCTCAACACTGTCTCCAACGCAATCCAAAAATCACAAGGGACATAACCTGTTTAGGTCCCTCGAGTAGACTCATTAATGTGCTAGAGTCGGGTGACCTCCGGGGTCTTCGACCAAGTATTGTGTGGAACAAACCCTGTACGAATCTCAACGGTGCGATGATGGAGTTGAAGTCGAGCACGTGAGAAACAACCATCCCAAGAGGCACTAAGGACTCCTCTCAAGTGGTCCAAGGAACTCATCAATGATGTTAATGAAACCAAGGTATAGGGGTATCTAAGTCTATACTCCGGAATATGTGTGTTGATGTCGACAGAGGGAGACCTGCCCCTAGTCAAGGCAATGGTGTTTCCTTGACCAGGAGCGTGAGGGAGATAACCGAAAGGTGTGAAGAAATCTGCGGAATGACTCGCTGAATGGGGGGGGAGAGAAATAACTGAACAGGGGCAGGGGGAGTGCGGGAGACTCAAAATTCATTTGTTTAGAGTATGACTGTAGGGCAAACTAGGCAGCAAATGAAACTGACTCATGGGAATGGGATCATAGCTGTAATACCGGGAATGTCACTGCAGATGGGAAATACTTGGAGGAGGTGGACACTTTTGATACCGATGGGATCCAAGGAAGACACATTGCAAAGTACTTTGAACAAAGGCAACCCAATGTGGTAATGCTGCCAAAATGTTTACTGTGGTGTAGTGTCTAGGGACACCGTTATGGTACGATCTCGTGGATTTTTGGCGAGCCTAAGAAAGTAAATGCTTGATGGTGCTTTCAATTTTAGAGAGTCTAAAAGCATGAAGAAGACTCCAGTGGGGGCTCTTTTTCATTGGTAGTCTCCTGTGCCTGAAAAAGGATGAAAGTATACATAGGAGAGCTCGCCCATCCTGTAGGGGATGAGAGATTTCTTTACCGTTGGTAGTCCAATCAGGCCGAAAAAGGTTAAACCTATACTGACTAGACGATCATTCAAATAATTTTATGAGCATGAACGAAACCAAGTTTACACGACAATCTTTTCTTGATGAGCCAGCTGGAAAAGCGCTTAACGACAACTGGTAGTGAGCTTTTTCGTAAAGTGTGGCCCCTCTGCCCGAGAAAGCATAAAAGTATGTAGAGGGGAACGGTCTTCGCTTGAGTGTGCCAAGGAGGTCCTTTTCAATTGATGGTCTACATGGTCCGCAAAAGGAGGTAAACGCGACGATGTAGACGCCCTTTCCTATACTTTAGCGAGTGAGAAAGGAAGCAGCTATGCTCGATGATCTTTTCATTGTTTTAAGGAGTTAGAAAAGAGCTTAAATGAAACCCCAATGTGGTCAACCGACTGCGGTGCCACGAGTGGTGCCCCATGTCGGGACGGTGGGAAGAGGTCCAAAGGTCATCCGTGCAGTATGGACAGAGCAGAAGGCTCTCAAACATACCAAGACATGCGTGGGATAGATCACAATAGAGGCTCACGAGTCGGTGCAGCAGAGGCATGCAAACCGAGGTGGATCCCGGACAGAGGTCAGGAGAGCGTGTGTGTGTGTTGTGGTGGATGAACTTGACTACATGCGATGTGAGTGCAAGTCCGTGGACACTTATATGCCAAATACATGGAAGAAAAATTAAGGGTTTTGTGGACGATGGTCCAGATGTCCGCGTAAGGTGCGGTGAAAAACGACAATTATAAATACAAAAAATAAAATTAAAATTACAGTCCTTAACGGGCGGTGGCCCGAAAAATCTCATGAGTTGTAGTCGAGAAGTGTGATACAAGTATAGGTCCGTAGACACTCGCATTGTCATGTCATGGCTCATAAATCGAGGTGACTGGTGGGAAATGGTCCCGAAATTGATTTATTAAACATGAGACAATGGTCTCATCAGGAAATGAAAATTTGAGCCCGGAGGTGTGAGAGGTGTCTCGAACATGTTCCGGGTGACTTTGGATTAGCAGCCGATGGTGCTACCCCTGATTTGTGCTGAAAAATGTTGAAAAACAAGAAAAATAAAATAAAGAGACTCATTGGTGATGTTTAAGTGTAAAATTTCTTGAAGTAGAGCCCATTGCAGGGGTTCTCCAAGGGTTGTCCATCAGAGTCAATGAAGAGGTATGCCCCCTTGCCAAGACGAAGGTCATTGGCAAGGCGGGGTGATGGAATCTGGTCTTTTATGGGAAGAACTGATTCCATACTATGGTTTAAAGGGAATGGGGTAAGACGTAAGGTAGTTTTATATATATCTCTGTCATCGCGTAAGTGGTGTCGGGATAGATCAGGTGGATCTTCCACAGCCGATGAGGCGAAATGGAAACTGGTGCTAGATATCATGAAAGTGGTATTGGTTGTGGATTTTGTGGTCTTTCCCCCAGTCTCTTTTGGAGGAAGAGGGGCAGGCCTAGAGACAGGAGGAGTCTTTGATGGACCTAGAGGTAGGTGCCACATCATCTCAATTGGATGGACATGAGTCAACACATCCTGGGGCCTTAGAGGTAGGGTAGGTGGTTCAAGGTACCACACAGGATCTCCCAGTGTGAAATCCTATAGATTGATGGTTTCCAAGGCAAACTTACTCACGATACTGGATGGTAGGAAAAGGAAAAGGAAAAGAAAAAGGATCATGTTGAGTGGGAATGAAACCCATTGTTTCCCTAATAACTGAGGTTGAGGTTGCAACTGAGGTTGCGGCTGTGGCTGGGGAAACAACAGAAGAGGCAGGTCTGATGGACCGTCAGTGATGGTGGAGACAAGAGGGTCTGCAGAACTGGACATCATGTAGATGGACACAGTGTCTGATGAAGGAGGTGGTGGGTGAACTTCTTCGATTAAGGTGATCTCAGACTCAAGGGAATGTTAACGGAGGTCAGCGAGAGCCATTCGAAATTCAGGCAGGTCTTGGCAATGGTGGGAGTAATGTCCATACAAGCCGCAAAGGGCACAAGCATGGTTTGTCCTCAATGCCTTGTTCCTGACTACTGGCATGGTTGGGAGTTTAACCACGGGGGTGTTTTCGTTCGTGTCCATGGAATCCAGATGCGCATGGATCACTGGGATTTCAGGGAAATTCTGAGTTGGATGGCCCTGTTGCTCATAGAGGGCACAAGGTGGGACTTGTCATGGCTCTATGGTGGCTTTGGTGTTCTTGCCCCTAGCCATTTTGGGTTGGGGCAATGTGTGTGTAGGTGCAGTGGTTGGCTTGTGCGGACAGGGTGGAGGGTGAAACTCAACCGTGATGGGTTGCACCAGGGTTAAGACCACCTGGGGCATTGGTGGTTGAGCTGGTGGATCAAGGTACCACGTAAAGTTGGGTAGGCTTAAGGTATCCATGACCAGTTTTCCCATGACACCAGGTGGGGGGAAGAGGAAGGGAATCGTATGGATTGGGGATGAGCCCACATAACTCCTGATTGGTTGCATGTGGGGATGTGGTTGTGATTGCGGCTGCGCATAATGCTGCTGCTGCAAGTGGTGTTGCGGCTGCTGTTGGTGGTGCGACTGTGAACGATGTTGTGGTTGTGGTTTGGGCTGCGGCTACGGTTGTTGTTTGGGTGCAGCGGTGCTAGATGAGACCATGCACAAGTCCGCAGTTTCATTTTGTGTCAGTGGTGGCGACACTAACGGGAAAGGAGCCATCATGGTGGGATCGATAAACAACCTAGGGCCCACATTCAATGGTGGGGAGGATGGTGTGTTTTCAACCATAGTGTTGATTCTAGGGATGACATTAGCATGTGTGTTCGTCCCTTGCGGCTCAATGGTAGTGATGGTAGGGATAACGTTGGAGGGTGTCATTAACCCTTGGGGATCATGATAAGTGAGCTGATCAACCATCACAATCTTCCCTTCATGGGGGAACATCATGAGATGGAAGATAGTTGATGTGACTACTCGCATGGCATACATGTAACTCGTTCTGAGGAGGAGGTTGTAGTCTAGTTGAGCATTGACGACTTCTATGTCGATCAGCACTGTCTTCCCGGTTAACGTGATGGGGACATGGGGGAGGATTCCTTGGGATTTAGTGGGATGTCCATCATAAGCCCGCAGAGTTGTGGAGGACGGTTGCAGAATTGGTGATCCAAGTTTATGCCAAACCAAGGTAGACATGACGCACATGGATGCCCCCTCATCCACTATGCACCGAAGCACAACCAAATTTCAGATGGACACTGGAATTTGGAAGGCGATGGTCGATGGCATGCGTGGTTCCCCGTTCTCTGTGTCAAAGGTGATCAACTTGGATTCAGAGGGGTCTACTGCCCCCAGGGCGGCTAGCAAGGATTTTCGCTGCGTTGGGAACGTTTTAAGCACCTCAAGTGCGGACATGGTAGTTGGCGTTTGGGCCAAATCATCCACAATGCTATAGCTGACTACAGCTCTAGCTGTGGCATTATTGGAAATTCTGCATATGGGGGGGCGTGGGAACGGGGGTAACTGGAGAGGTAGGTTGGATGTCTTAGACGTGGATGCTGTTGATGATTCGGCAGGTTCGGTGGTGGTACCGTACTGATTTCATCTAGTCTGTAAGTTGACCTCTTCAGTGGTCATGGCTAGCAGGTGATGAACACTTGTTTCGGCCGTGGGCGGTGCCCCCGAAGCGTTGGGATTGGCCTGGGGAGGGGGAGCGGTTGCCACCAATCCTTGGACTGGTAGTGGGTTTTGAAGTACCATGGGAGGATTTCCTTGTGGTGTCGGGTTGGGTTGGGCTTGATTGGCCGCGTTGGCGGCCTGTTGGGCCTTGTTTTGAATGGCCTGCTTAGCGCGAGCCATGAGGAGACACTCGAATGTGTAATGTCCATAAACATCACAGAGTGTGCATGGTTGGTTTGTGCGCAATGGGGCGTTGCATCTTGGTGCATTCTATCATGGGGTGTTTTGGGCTAGCTAGTTTGCCGTGGCATTGTTGGGAGGGTTCGGTTGTTGACCGTCTCCCTGTGGTTTATTATTTCCTTAGTTGTGGGGCCGGTTATATATAGCTTGCCCTTGTTGATTGTTGGGGGTAGGCTGGTTGGGACGGTTTTGTTGTGCGGACACTTGTCCCAACGGAGTGGGTGGGGCGAGGGCGGGGGCTCGAACTGTTTTCACTAGTGGTGCATAGTAGATTTGTGGGGGTGGCGGTGCCACAAATGTGGGCATTTTCCCCACATACTGCTGCACTGGCCAAGCCATGGCCTGAGCCTGCTGCGGTGGCGCAGGTTGTGCGTAGGAAGTTTTTGCTCCGGACTGAGACATCATTCTTGCGTAGTCCAGAGCTTGGTTTTGGTAAGAAACAATAACAGTGTTGCTTGGTTGTGGTGTAACGGTAAGTGGTGTCGGTTAAGGCTATGGCTATTGGGAGACCGACCCTATGATGTCGTCCGCAGCGTGGGATGCCCCTGGTGCGTCACGGTAGGAGGTACTCAGACGGGAAGCGTCTGGAATGACAGTGTACAAGTATCCAGACTGAGCATAGATAAGGTCAAACTGTTGGGCCTTCAATATGGCCTCTTCTTTGGATTGGGGACGTTTGGATGCAACATCCTTTGCTATGGGTGAGAGCAAGGTCTTAAGGAACCAATCCAAGAAGATCCTATTGTCAAGTTGGATTTTGCATAGACTGCGACGTCGTCGCCACTCATGGATATGGTCAGTTATATGAGTGGCAGTGCTTTGACGACAGGATAGCAGGATATCCACCCCCTCGTCATATCTGACGAGGAGTTCGAAATACTGTAGGAACATGAAGGCTAAGGAGTTAAAGTTCGGATACTTGCCTTGCGGCAGCTTAATGTACCATTTGGCCATAGCACCTGTAAGGGTGCATTGGAATAGCCTCAGCCTAATGGAGTCATCTACG
Organism: Pseudotsuga menziesii; assembly: GCA_001517045.1. Taxonomy (NCBI): domain Eukaryota; kingdom Viridiplantae; phylum Streptophyta; class Pinopsida; order Pinales; family Pinaceae; genus Pseudotsuga; species Pseudotsuga menziesii. The sequence continues at coordinate 481,407 of LPNX010113788.1, forward strand.
ATGTTGTTGGATGAGCACCATAGATGGAATGCCATTATGTGGTTTTGGGGACATTCCCTTGCTTTTCCTTCAAACTTGGGGATGTCTGATGGCAGCTTAGTTGGCATGGGTGGCAAAAAAGCTTGGTGGCGGATGGGTTCGTTTGTTAATCTAGCCAAATCAGGAAAGTTAAGACGAGCCATGAAGGGCATATTTGACCCCAAGTTGATGTGGTATGGGGCTGCGATGGGGGTGGTGTTTGCAGGTGCATAATGCATTTGCATGACTAGGGGTGCTTGCGGTGGCACCATTGCGGATGGGCCAATTCCCCCAAGTGTTGTGGGTGGGATAATATGAGTGGCGGGGACATTTACCTCATGTATGATAGTAGGGGCAATGTAATTGGATGGTCCGCTGCCCCCCTATGTGGTAGGAGGGGCAGTGTGTGTGGAAGGGCCACTGTCCCCGTGTGCTGCAAGTGGGCCAGCTTCGTTGGTCACTATGGGTGGTGGCAACTGACTAATGACAGTTTGCATGAATGTGCTTGGGCCACTTTCCAGGTTGTTGGTGACAGGTTGTGATGTGGACATGGGTCCACTTGCTATGGGTATGCTGAAAAATGGATCCAGATTTGCACTAGCCATGAGGCTTGATGGTGCAGTATGGAGGTCTGGTTTAGACTAATATGGATCTGAATCAGAATCAGAGGCTGTGTGGCCCTCTGATGGTGTGGGAGATTGCTGAGAACGACTTCGACGGTGTCGAGTGAGTGTTCCAAATGGTGGTGGTTCACCTCTTAGGCGTCAGGAAGAACGTGGAGGATCAATTGTGTTAGATTTTATGTCTGAAACTTGGTGGGAATGATATTTGGACCCCCATTTTAGTGGCTTCCTATTGGCTACAGGTGGTCACTCGGCCACCAAGACTTTCAGAAGACAACGCTTGGCTTGTTCCTCACAGGTGTTTCTACTCAATCAGAAGGGGTCGTTGCCCATTTCGCTTGGCAATTCCTCTCAGCGGCCAGCTACTTTGGGGTTCCTGTGGTACTCCTCACAATGAGTTTCTGGGTAGAGCCCAAGTACTTCCCACAGTTGCAGCAGTCAGGGACTTATGTCCTCAGAGATTGCAGAGTTGTTTGTACTTAGTGTAAATTAGTAAATTTTAAGGCTTACTCAACGTCATGAACTAAGTTGGGTTAATTAGTTGGTATGGTGTATTTGTTCGTTTGTTCTTCTGGTATTTGGTTGTTGCAAATGGTTTATGAATTCATCATGGTAGAGTTCATGTCATTGTGTATGCATGTATTGAATAAAATTGTGAACAAATACAGTGATTAACCCTAAACGTTTGCTGGCCTAACTAGATGTCTACCTCACATTGATATTCTTCTTCAACCAAGAGAAGGTGGTGGGCTCTCAACACAATGGGACTAATCCCATCCGTAGATCCTCAGGTCACCTCCTGGATGCTAGGTTGGTCAATAGGGAGGACGCTTAGTGTCGTGAGAAGCCCTCCTTCTCTACCCCCTCTACCTTCCAGGTCAGCCGGTTTTAATGGTTTGGAAGAATACAATGGAGTTCCTAGATCTATACGAACTTTCCCTTCGTCGTATCCCAGAATACCCCGGAGGGTGATGACTAGGTAGAGGAGGAAGGGGAAGCAAGACAATATGTTTTAAAGTTGATTTTAGTTAGACTAGGTTCATTTTATTAAGCCATAATCATTTACTTGACATTTACGCATTGTTCATGAAATAAATTGCTGAAAACAGAAACAAAAACTTAAATTGAAATGGTGTGCTGGACAGAGGCGGTTGAGCCGCACTAACAGTCCCTATGGTCGCACACCTGTAAAAGTATTATTTTTGCTAAGTGGATTCTGATCAAACCGTGAGGAATTACTTCAAACAGTTGAAAATCCACTTCGGAAATGGGCCCTTTTACCCCTAATTGTGAGAAGATTCTCAAATGGCTCAATTGTTTGGGCAGAAAATGAGCCCGAACACAGGTGAATTTTCAGAAATTTGGTTCGATCGTTTTTGTACAGTTGAGTGATTTTCAAACCACAGAATGGCCATCAGTAACTCGTACTGTGTCCAAATGGGCTTGGATTAGCCTTAAGGAGGCTCAACAATAACTAGAAATGTAAATAAACAAGAATCTAAGCTAGATTTAACATAAAACTAAACTAGGGCAAAAAACAGAACTAAAAACTAAAACTTTGAAAAATAAACCCAGGGATCCCGTGGGATCGACCTGGTATGGTCGCCAGTTCTGTAGTAAGGATTTCTCCCTACTACAGGGGCAGGAAGGAATCCCTTCTATCTATAGGACAGAAGGGTAGGTTCCTGCTAGTGGGTAAATGTAGAAAATAAAACGTAATGTAAATGGCAGTAAACTAAAACTAATCTAAGAACAGAAAGAAGAAAATGGAGCAATGGTGAACCCCTATGCACACAAGAGGTTAGGGTTCCACCTCCAATAACCTGCAAAACAAATCCTAAGCTACAATAACCTGCAAAACAATGTTAAGAAAAACCTGCAAATGAAATAGGGGTTAGAAAGCAAATACAACTAAAAATCAAATAAACAAGACATGAAAGACAGGCTATACCTTCTCTAGTGGAAATGGGCCACCATGCCCTAACTTGTGGAAGCACTCCTCTTTCTTGGATGGGGAGCAATGGCTCAATGGAAATGGAGGAGATGGAGTGTGGGTGGCTTGTGAGGAAAATGTGTCTCAAGGCATCCACATGCAACATAACAATATGCAAGGGAGAAGTGTTTTGAGAGTGACCCCCACCCTCATTTTGTAGCTTTTCCAAGGGGTTTTAGGGTTTTAAGCCCTTGATCAAGGCTTTAGCCCCTTTTTTAGGATTTTTAGCCCCTTTCCCCCTAACTTTAGCCCTTTTTAGGGTTTTATCCCCCTTTTGAGGGCTTTAGCTCCTAGGAGGCTATTTTGGGCTCTTTTTGGGGTTTTTAAGCCATTTTCTTCATCCTTAAGCTATTTTGAGGGTGTGGGGGTCTAATGGAGGGTCGTGAGATGGTGTCCTTGGGTGGTGTAGGCCATTGAGAGCTTAGTGGGGGATTTTTGGGTTCACAAGGCCATGCACAAGGGTTTCATTATAATATGACTTCATCATCATCAAGTAAGAGGGGTATGTGGGTTCTATCATCATAAGTCACCATCAACGATATAAAAAACATACTACCATGTCCAAGGGATCCATGACCTCATCAAGATCATCATCATGACCATTTCCATCAAGGATACAAGGACATCATCATTATAATGAACCAATACCATGTCCATCAAGTGGTCCACATTCCATGTATGTGGGTTCAAGAACTTTTACAACCAAGTGCTATGGGATTCAAGCTCCACAAAGGGCATCATGAAGCATGTAGTCATCATCAACCATGTAGTGGCTCCAAGGACTATGAAACCACATATTGTGTGGGTTCCAAGAATTTCTTCAAAGGTAAGGTTACCATATATCATCATGGCATCAACATTAAGTAAAGTCTTCATCGTGTATTTGTTGAAGCGTTTCATCATTAACAAGGGCTTGTTTAAGATATCAAAGTATTCATCAACATCAAGAAAGAAGGATTTATGGGCTATGTCAAAGTCTCCATTGGGATAATTTGGCATGACCACCAATCAATATTCATCAAATAAGTTCTTCAACAATTTCAAGGGCGTTTAAGGAATTTTTTGACCAACTATATTATGGATAATTGTGTGGGACCCAAGCCTTCTCATGCAATAGAATAAGGGAACCTCAATGGTATTCAATCAAGGGCATATGAAGCATATTGTTTTCAACAAATGACACAAAAATGGGTCATTTGTACCTATCAAAAACATGGAATCCAACATCAATCTATGGCATCTAATTCCAAGAACCATCAAGTGCGATTTAAAGACCCAAGGATATCATCATTGACCAAGCTTCAACATGTGCAAGAGTGTAAGTCTAGGTGTGTGGGTTCCAAGAACCAAACTACCACATCATTCATCCAACAACAAATAAGAATACCATATCAAGTACAATCAACATAGATACCATCAACCAAATGATAAACATAATCAAGGGATACAACAATGGACTCAATTGGGACCAAGATACAACTTAAGGGCACTTAACCAAGTCAATGGGTAACCATGAATTTTTCCATTGTCCCAAGGACTCCAAGGGATTCAAGTTTGAGATTGGACAAGGTCAAAAGGGCTCCTCTTACACAGAGAACCATAAACTAAACACTAACAATCAAGGGATCCACAAGGGGAACCAAGACTCAATAGTTGGCATCAATGACTAGGCATCGTTGGCATCCATGACAGCTTAATCAACAATATCCCCCTTTTTCATTGATGAAAACACCATAACTCCTCTTTAGAGCATCAAAAACTTCTCTCCCCATTTGGCATCAATGGCAAAGGGAACATCCTTTGATAATACTACTCACCCTCGGGGCATGCTCCCCTTGTCATCAGCTTCTCTTCCTTTTTCAACTTCTCTTCTTGTTTGAATTAATGGCAACAACAAATTGCATTCAATACGGCTCCCCGTATCACTGGGAATTGTCAGTTATTTGATGGACTTGTATTATGTCACAAGGATACTACTGGAACAACTGTTGTTGATCTTGATAATCAGGTACATAGCTCCTTTTACACATTATTTATACATTTCATATTATTGATCGATAGTCTTATTGATTTGAATTCATTTGCTGGTAATCAGGTACATTTGATAGTGTTAAACATAGTATTGGGGTTTTCCCAAAAATTTCATTATTTTTGTTTTTTTTAATGGGGAAATACACTGACTTTATTCTCTATACTTTAGTAGGCCAATGGATGTTCATGTCATTCAATTGAACTTTCTTTCTTCTCCAAACTTTAACTTGTCCCTGCATCTTGTAATGTTTTGCGAACTGACCATAATATTATCAATTGTAACATTGAACGAAAAGCCCACCTTGATTTCTTCTTGGCGTGATTTTGTCATGAGCTCTGCAATGGATGGATTTGTGACCCTAGATATTGCACTTGTAATAGTAGCCATTGAACATCATAGGGTATCTATGAGGAAAGAATCTTCTTTGCGATGTTCCTTTTCTTGATTCTTGATGATCATTGGATCTTCTGAGAATACATGTATAACTATTAGTCTTTTCTTCTTTTTCCATAGAGATTTTACTTTCTTCAATGTTCCTCTCGATCCTTGAATTTGTCTTTAACTGAGCAGTTGTTTTTCCAAGATCTTCCTTCAAAGTGAGGATCTTCAATTCTTGCTTTTGATAAATTTCTATCTTTTATTAGAGTTGTCTCATTATATCTTCTTCTATTTTCTTGACTTCTTCTACCTTTATGTTTAGATCAACGATGATGTCATCCATTTTGTCCTTTTGAATTATTATCATCCTCATGGTATTTTAGCAGTTGGCCTTTTAGTACATGATTCTCCTTTCTAAGTTCTGAGAGCTCCTTTTCAAATTCAAAGTTTGTCAGACACACCTTCGGTAACTCTACCTTCAAGGATTTGATTTCAATTTCTTGTTTTATTCTTAATTTCTATGCCAATATTTATTTAGCCTTGTAGGTACTTATCTCACTGTCTTTGTCTTGTAGCTTGCAGGTCAATTCTTTCTCCTTGTCTTCTAGCTGTCTTTTGAGCTTGACAATTTCTTCTAATTGCTTTTCATTTTCTGTAGCTGACTTCTCAAGTTGATCTTTCAAAGAGTTGGATATGGCTTGTTTGATTCTGATATCTTTTTCGACTTGGAGTTTTAGATCAATTATAGTATGTGTGACCTTCTTGGATTCTTCTTGATTCCTCTTCTCATATTTGTCCAATTGCTCTTGCAATACCTGGTTCTATTCACAAAGATTTTTCACTTCTTGCGAAATATTAGTAATTTCATTGGCTATTTGAATTTCTTCTAGAACCACAATATCTGCTAAATTTCTATCACTCATCAAAGAACGAGGATTTTCATCACATTCTGAAGTATTAAATTCTATGAATTCAAAATGGATCTTATCTTCTATACCTGATAAACACATCTCTTTAAAAACATTACAAATAGAGTGTTCAGGGGACTTACCTTCATACTCACCCGGATCTTGTACTGACCTTTTGATGGGGTTGTCTTCTGCTTCTTGTTCTTCATCAAAGTTTTGCTAATTTATTTTGAGCGACAAATTTTCAACTGAGTTGCAATTTTTATTAGGGGAATTTTGAGGTCTAAAATGAGTCTCGTGTCTTTTGTGGGGAAGATATATTTACAACTCATCTCTTACATTATAATCAATGCAACTATGGTTAAGTTAAATTGAAAATATGTCTAAAATAAAACCAATAAAAAAATCATCTTTGATATGACTAAAAGTAAAGTACTTTTGAGTACATAAATTACTTTTAAATATAATATGATTGATATGACTAAAAGTAAAGTACTTTTGAGTACATAAATTACTTTTAAATATAATATGATTGATATGACTAAAAGTAAAGTACTTTTGAGTACATAAATTACTTTTGAAGATACTATGATGAATGCACTTATAAAGTAATGTACTCATAAAATAAAATATATTAATTTTGAAATTTGAAACATAAGTTACTTCTTTAATATTCAAAATATGTTTATAAACCATGTATTTATAATTTTGAATTTTAAACATAAAGTTAAATTTAAATGAATAAATTGTCATTTCTTATATATATTAAAAATAAAAAACTATAAATTAAAACTATAAATTAAAAAAAAAACATTTTTTAAATTTATTTTTCATCTTTTTAATATACCTTCAAAATCACGTGTAAACTTATTTTTAATAGTTTCTTGTGATATATATTATGTATATTATATATCATTTTTAATGCAATAATTAATAACATCATTAAAAAAATGTTAATATTGGGATGAAAGAATATTACATAAATTTCTACCACAAAAAGTTGAGTTAATATTAATCAAATGAGATTATATGTAATAAACATTATTATTATATAATAAAAATTATAATAACATAATATCTTATTATGATATAATAGCTCATTCAAATTGCTACATTAAGATTTTATGCATGTATTTGGTTTTGTAACCTGAATATACNATAGTAAGTATTTAAAAAACAAAAAACGATTAATCATCAAATTGTTTTTATTAAAAGATATTAAGTGATTTTGATTTTAAATAAAGATTTGATATATATATTTTAAATATTGAAAAAGTAATTACATAATTTTAGTTTTGAATAGAGCATTTACTTTTTTTTTAATATATTTGTAATTTATTTTATATTGAAATATAAAAAAGAAATTACATTTAAATAAAACTTTTAGTTTTTTGGTATTTGTAATTTATTTTATAGTGAAATATAAAGAGTACTTTTCTTTCTAAGTACTTTAAGAGTACTTTAGTATATTTATATTATATTCAAAAATAATCTATGAATATTATTTTCATAATGAGTACTTTACTTACAACATTGATATAGTTAACTATGGGTTTTCACTCACAATTTACAATTTGACAAATAAACATCCTTAACTCAACCAATGCCACCTCAACTATTATAGATGATGTCATCCTTTAGAATGTGATTGGTTCTTTTAAAATGAATTTTGATAGTTCATTTTTTGTTTGGAGGCCCATTTTTACCTCAAAATTCCCCTAATAGGCTAGTTTCTCCTTTTGGAGGTCTGTTATATCTTCAAGCATTAATTCCATAACCTTTACTTCTTGTTCTTTATTGGAGTAGAGTTGTTCCAATTTGAGCCATAGTTACTCAATTGAGTTGCACTTCCCTATCTTCTTCTTTTGGATATAGGTTAGGTATTCAAGGATAGATTCCATAGGCATCGATCTATTTTTCTTCACTTCCTTCTAAGATGTTGTTTTCACTTTATTTGGAGGTGTATATCCAGCAACAACCTATTTCCATATACTAATTCCTTCTGCCTCAAGGTAAGCCTATAATCTAATTTTCTAGATAAAGTAATTTGACTCACAAGACAATGGTACTCCATTCATTGAGAAATCCATGGCGTGTCAAGGATCTCCTTCAAGATGGTAAGGCTTTCTTGTGAAGAACCCCCTATGATACCAATTGTTGGACTCACGATTTTCGTTATGTTAAAGTATTGTAACTTCAGAAGATATTCTATTTTACTCTTATTGTATTGTCATTCGGAGATGTTATTCATCCATTTGAAGATGTCCTTGATATAATTGGTCATGTAAAATTCATGAGGTAAAACCTCCGTTGTAAGTCTGGGAAATAGTACCAAAAAAAGTAATATATAAAATGTATTTTGAGTCTCCCTAAGTAGTTCAGCCCTAATTATGGAACCTAGCTGACCTAGTTAGTTATTTGAGGCACTCACCTAATGAATATAAATAGGTGAGGCGCCTCTCTTATCTTGATATACCTTACACTCAATTATTGCGCTGGAAAGAGAGAGAGAAAGAGTCTACTGTGGAAGATGATAAACTATTCTTGTTGCTGGGGTTTTACACTGTACTTGGTCAAATTCTATACTAAGGAAGTTTTGCGAGGTTTTTGCCCTTGTGGTTTCCCCGAGGAAAATCTTTGTGTTCTCTTGTGTTGTTGTACTTGTCTTTCTTAAAGTGATCCTTGCTTATGGTTATGATGCTAAATGTTTTAGATCTTGTATAACCATTAAAAACATAACATGGAATCAGATCCACCCTGAAAGAAGTCTTTGTGCAGCCAAAACACTGCTACAGCTACAACTACTGAAGATTAGGGTTTCATGCTTGAAAACCCTAGAAGAAAAAAACTAGTCATGTTGGTACTTCCGCTATAACTCGATATTGGAGAAGGATCGGGAGTGGAAACTTTGACAATTTGAAGATAAAATCTTTTTGTACCCTGTGTAAACGTTTCAACCTAATATTCGCTATAATACAGGAGATATGATTCCTCCAACTCAGGGTTCCAACCTCTCCCATAATTCAGCCTTAAAAAGGTGACCTAGGGAGAATTGTTATATATCGGGATAGGAAGGTCCAAATTAAATTTCGCAAGATGTCATAGATAGGAAACTGAATTTAGTTTCTTTGTTAAATGTTTCAGACCCCGAAGATGAAACAATGACACATGGAAGCCCGTACAAGTACGCTATGTTGAATAGTCCTGAAATAAGTCACCTTGGAAAAATTTGCATAAGTCCCACCTAGTGAATTCAATTCTTCTCTAACATGTGGGGTTAGAAACAAGACAAACTAGGATACCTCAGGATGATGCTTCATACCTTGGGGAGTAGAAAATTTGGAGCTATAGTAGAAACAAGATCATTCAATTTTGCAGATGAAACTAGAGAAAAACTAGGGCTTCTTGTGCTGGGCACTTCCCTCCACCAATAAGTTGAAAGAGGACCATAAAACTCACCCTAGGAGGGTGCATATTTCTATGTAAGAAGTTCTTCATTTTGTGGAATTTCAATTTTTGACCTAACACTTATGCCAAAGAAAACTAGGGCATCAAATATTTTGCAGTTGTGTCCACAGTTTTGGGAAAATAAGTATATTGCTCAACTCGCCTTGAGAAGGAACATATGTCTATCCAATCGAATATAAAAGATACCTAATTTAAAAAATTAGGGTTTCTCTGACAAAACCCAGGTCCACCAGAATCATTCTTCCAAAAGATCCTTCAAGCAAGCATCAAGTTTAAGCAATCTTGCTGACAAGTTCTATCCTCTCTATTTCCATTTGAGGTTCTCATTTTTATCATGATGAAAAAATGTACCAAGATTGAGGACAAGATTGAAAGAGTCAAAAAATTCTAAGCTTGGAATTATAGAGTGCTTCTCATACTTGAAGAATCATGACATGAAGAACTATGTCAAATAATAAGGTACATATCCAGACAGAGATGAAGTCGAAGCAAAGCAAAAGAATGACCTAGTCAAAACAAAGATGAATATTTCTGTCTCCATTGGATCTCACATGTATCATCCTTGAAGACTCCCAAGGATATGTTCGATGCAATGAACAACTTGTACAAATATGACCTTGAGAAATCAACTCAAGGATGTGAAGGTGCAGTGGTAGAAAACATTCAATGTTACTTCACAAGAATATCTTAGCTGAAGGAGCAATTAGAACTCATTGAAGACAATGCTAAACAAGTAGAAGCATAGATTACAACCTTGAATGGTATTCCAAGTTCAGTCGAGGGAGTTGTTCTAGAAGGAAGATAACCTATGGGAGAATGCACATAATTAGAAGATTGATTGATGGAAAAAGAAGAAGATATTGATGAATCCTAACAACTCATGCCAAGTAGAGAAAGAACAAGAAGGAAGGACATTTCCATAAAGAATAGAAGGACATCTCACAACTTAATAGTTCAACTATGATGAGAAAGGACACTGTGAGAAAGAATGTCCCAAGAAGGAAGAATGGAAGGATGATATGATCTAGAAGTACCAGTTAATCATACATAATCATGTTTGGATATGAGTTCAAGACATGAAGGAAAGTTTTGGAAAGTCTTCCAAGTAGATCCACGAGATCAAGTATACCGTAGATCGAAGTATCAAAATATATGAAGCAAGGTTTGTGGTTTCTATCAAAAAGAGAGGGTCGATTATGGAAAGAAACTTCTCTAGGGGCTAGAAACACCTCTTCAGTAGTGGATATTACACTAGAAATTAAGTGTAATCTAAGTAGAAGAACATATCGAGCACCCTATATGGTTTGAGACTCCCCACAGAGAACCACCTATGCACATAAATATTTGTACAATCTTAGTAGGCACCCATGGGATAGCACATGTAGTTACATGAGGAGTTTGAGGATCAATTAGAGTGATTGTCCCAACCTTTACTACAAGGTTGAAGATAGAGGCCTAGAAAGGACGAGAAGCTCATAGATGGGTGCAAGAGAATACTTGCAACAAAGTTCAAGATGGATGATCTTGATATTTAGTGACCTTGACATGTGACATAAATGGATACAAACAAGACTAGTAGCAGAGGAGGCTACCTATCACTCTAATGTCCTAATGTATATGCATAGGGAGGATGGTGCTCCACCTCAAAGGGAGTGACTACGGCAGATCTCAAAGTTTGAGAATCTTGACATGATTATTGGGATTAGAGGTATGATGAAATCCATAGGAAATTTTACTTATCCACGTAAAATATGCAGATAAATGGTGTGGTACCCAAAGGGTACTGCAGAGATATGATGACTTTGATTGAGTTGGTAGTGCTACGAATGGAAAGATCATTCCAACATATTGCATAAAGCAGAGTGTTTCTCTTAATGCAACCAAGGATGAATATATTGCAACTAAGAAGAAAGCAAGTAAATATTCCTCAAGTAATGAGGAATATGATCCATCAGAATTATACTGATGAAGATGAATATTATACTCTTATCCATTTCATCACTGGATAAGGGGTGCACTGGTAGGACACATAGACACAATTCTATGTGATCTATTGTGTAATAAGACTTACTCAGTATTTTCGATCATGAGAAAGATAGGAATAGGTCCTCAAAATCAGACGATGATATTGAACACATTGACAGAGACTCTAGTAATTCAAGAATACAGAGATTAAGATGGAGTCTACCAAACAAAGAAAAGATAAGTATTTGAATTACCATTTCCTATATATCTAGTTATTCAAGATGTGTACATAGATATGTTTCTATATTCAAGAAATGTATAATGCTTATTAGAATATTTTTAGTTTACTACCAATATGCAAGTGATGGGTAAGTGTCTTATGTTGCTGTACAACATTCCATTGCTACTTATCTAGAATGAAACCTCCTTGCTGACATAATGTCTTGGCAAGACGTAAGGCATATAGAAAGTTATGGTATGTATATGAGATATGGATAATTGTTGCATTAGCGGAAATAGTTGCATGATTATATGAATTATATCTTTATGCATAAGAATTTGTCATTCTGAATATGTTATGAAATGTTTCTAATCATACAACTGCATTTGACTTGTAGGAAGGAGTGTATGCAATCACCTACAAAACAAGAATGATGTAATTGCAGATGTACAAAAGAATAATGATGCAAGTTGTGGATGTACGATGCAGTTGCAGATGTACAAAAGAAGAATGATACAAGTTGTGGATGTACGACACAATTGCGGATGCACAAGATAAGAATGATGCAGCTACATATTCACAAAAGAAGAATGATAAAAGTTGTGAATGTACGATGCAGTTGCGGATGTACAAGAAGAGAATGTTAAAGAACAGGTTGCATAAGGGAGCTGTAAAGCTCAAATTTGTTCCTATAGAGGAGAAAGTAGCATATGTGTTGACTAATCCTTTGTCTCATGTAAAGTTTGAATACTTTTGAGACAAGCTTAGTGTAGTTCGAAAGGACCTCTTTGGAAAGAGGGAATGTCGGTAGATGGAAGAAGGATGTAGTGGTAGTAGCCTAGTCTAGGGTAGGGTAAGTCTAGATAGGATTGTTGTCCCGAAAGGGTTAGTAAGTTAGACGAGGCCTGTTGATCCTAGGGGTATTAGTATGTTTGGATAGATCAGTTTAAACCAAGTGGGTTTGTAAGACATGACAAGTCTTGTTGGTCCTTGGGAATATCCAGTTGTCTGACTAGGCTTGTTGGCTCGAAAGGGTTAGTAAGTTAGAAAAAAGTCCCGGATGGATTTACCAAAGAACTCACCATGATACTGCTTCGAGATAATTAGATGGAAAGATGTATCTTTAGTATTGTTATACTGATGATTACTGAGATGATTGCTTCAGTATTGTTATACTGATGATTGCTGATATGATTGCTTCAATATTGTTATACTGATGATTGCTGAGATGATTTCTTTAGTATTGTTATACTGATCATTGCTTCAATATTTTTATACTAATGATTGCTGAGATGATTGCTTCAATATTGTTATACTAATTATTGTTGAGATGATTTATAAGATAGCTTCAATATTGTTATACTGATGATTGTTGAGATGATTTATGAGATAGCTTCAATATTGTTATACTGATGATTGTTGAAATGATTGCTGATATAGTTTCAATATTGTTATATTGATGATTGCTGAGATAGTTTCAGTATTCCTATACTGATGTAGCAGGTTCAATATTTTCATATTGATGTTGTTGAAATGATTGTCGAGATAGTTTCAGTATTCCCATACTGATATGATAGATTTAGTATTTTTATATTGATGTAGTAGTTCAATATTTTCATACTGATGTTGATATGACAAGTTCAATATTTTCATACTGATGTTGATGTGGCAAGTTCAGTATTTTCATATTGATGTTGATGTGGCAAGTTCAATATTTTCATATTGATATTGATGTGGAAAGCTCGATATTTTCATACTGATGTTGATGTGGAAAGTTTAGTATTTTCATTATGATGTTGATATGGAAGGTTCAATATTTTTATACTAATGTTGATAAGACATTTTCAGTATTTCTATACTGATGATGATGTTGCTTCAGCATTTGTATGTCGATGATGATGATGTAGTTGTGGTCCCAAAACCTTGTGTTGATGATGCTGATATGATTGTGGTCCCAACATCCTGTGCCGATAATGTTGATATGGTTGAATTCACAACACTTTATGTTGATAACGATGATGTTGTTTCAACATTTTTATGTTTATGATGATGATGATGTTCTAGCATATCTATGCTGATAATGTAGATGATGATATATCATGTATTGATGATGTTTCAACACTAACATGATAATGATGTTGTCGATGTTTCAGTATTTACATACTGATGATGCAAATGATGATGTTTGAGTATTCACATACTGATGTTGAAGAAGAATATTCCATATTCACATACTGATGTGGCAGAAGCATATTCAGTATTCACATATTGATGTTACAAAATAAATTTCAAAATATGATTCAGTATTTGCATATTGATGTGGTAGAAGCAGATTCAGTATTCACATACTGATGTTACATAAGAAGTTTCAGAAGATGATTCAGTATTCGCATACTGATGTTATAGAAGAAGGTTTAGAAGATGATTCAATATTCACATACTAATGTGGCAAATGATGATTAAGTATCCACATATTGATATTGCAGAAGATGATTTAGTATCCACATACTGATATTGTAGAATATGATACAATATCCAGAAGATGATCTAGTACTTACAGAAGATGATTTAGTATCCACATACTAATGTTGTGGAAGATGATCCAGTATTCATAGTTGATTCAGTATTTACATACTAAGGTTGTAGAAGATGATCCAATATTTTCATACTGAGATTGATGATGAAGATGCATGATGTTGTTCCAAAACTTCCTATGACATATAGGGATTCACCACTCAGTTGTACAATTGTGATGATGGTTGTTATTGATGTAGAATACCTTCCTAGTTAAGAGGGAGTATTAAAGTATTGTAACTTTGGAAGATAATATATAGTACTCTTATTGTATTCTACTTAGAATATGTTATTCCTCCATTCAGAGATGTCCTTGATATAATTGGTCATGTAAAAGTCATGCGGTAAACTCTCTGTTGTAAGTTGGGGCAATAGTACCCACAAAAGAAATATATAAAATGTATTTTGAGTCTCCCTAAGTAGGTCAGACCTAATTGTGGAACTTGGCCGACCTATTTAGTTATTTGAGGCACTCACCTAATGAATATAAATAGGCAAGGGGCCTCTCTCATTCTGATATACCTCACACTCAAGTATTGCACTGTAAAAAGAGGAAAGAATCTACTTTGGAAGATGAGAAACTATTCTTGTTGCTAGGGTTTTACACTGTACTTGGTCGAATTCTATAATGAGGAATTTTTACGGGGTTTTTTCCCTTGTGGTTTCCTCAAGGAAAATATTTGTGTTCTCTTGTGTTGTTGTACTTGTGTTTCATTCAGTGATACTTTGCTTATGGTTATGATGTTTTGATGCTAAATGTTTTAGATCTTGTATAACCATTAAAAATATAACATGTTAGACCAAAACCCACAGGTGTCAGTGTTAGGATCTTGGGAGACAATTAGTCCATGTCATGAAACTCACGGGGAGCATTGAACCCAATGTCCAACATCAAACTATTCCTTAAGTTTGAATTCAATGTTTGTTTTTTCTTTTCCTTTCTTGTTCCTCCTTGCTTCTGCATTATTTGTATCACCAACAAGAGAGATTGATTTGGAGAGGCTCGGAGGGCTCCCATCTGTATCAACTTGTCTTGTTCATGTATTAGATACTTTGTGAAGGAATCAAAGGACGACATTCTCAAATTAGGAGTAGTCAGTCTCCCAACATGAAAGGTAGATATGAACACTAATAATTATGGGCCAAGTTTGCTCAGAATTGAGAGCACCAATTTCTCATCCTTCTTGTCAATCCTGCATTGCTTACATTACATGACTAGTGATTTGAATTTTGAGAAAAAACGTTGTATAGTTTCAAATTTGCTGGGATGTAGTGCTATCAACGCATTCTCCAGGATGTGGCCCCTCGGCTCATTCTGTTTTCAAAACAAGAATTCAAGCTTCTCCCATACTTCTTTTGGTGTTCTTAATCCCTCAAGGTGAAAGAGTAACTATATGGAGTTGTGTATGCACATGAAGCCAAATACTTCATCAAGCTTGTTTAGATACTTTGATTTTTCAAGATGCTGTTAGGGTTCAACCTCTTTGCCCATGGTGACCCTATATAGACCCTCGTTGTGCAAGAAAATCTACATATCATCCCTCCAACCAAGATATTTTAAGGGTGTGAGGATTCTATGTGTCAAATCTATTGAGTTCTCCATCTTACAGCTTCAAGAAACAACTAATTCTTCATAAAATATTTAATTTACCTACAAAAACACTGCAAAAACACTTAAATTTGAATCAAACCAATTCAAGCACTCTCCACATCGACATGTGCACTTTCTCTAGGTGCATCACACCTAGCTATACTTCTCTGGCCAGGATTCATAGGGAGCAAGGCAAGAATACCAAGATTTATATGGAACCCAATTGCTTATGGTGCATCAATGAAAGTTTTTGAGGTTTGAAGCTAGCCTGGATACCTAGTATGATACCATGTTAAATTTAATGAAGCATAGGATATTCATCGCTATATGAATTCAATGAAAAAATAAGTCTGCATAAGAGAGAAGAATTTAGTGAAGATTGATCAATTGATCAAGGAAAAATTGCACACATATGGAGAAAAATTGGAAGAATATCATTATATCCATTATAATCAATGAATATTATGTAATACAATGGTGTTACATATAGAATAATTTGAATTCCTAAGACATGATTCAAATCTACCAACCTGGAATGACTTCATAGCTAAATCGGTGTGGGAAAATCACCACTAGAGCTCACCAATGCAACTTCGGGTCATTGAATCAATTCACAACTAGTTAACTGATGTAGGTAGGTGATAAAATGCACATTAGTTGCCTTAAATCATGCAAACTGGTGCTAGGATGACTGAGAGTGATCTAACTGATGGGAATAAGAGCATAATTGAACACCTATGTTATGGAGAAAACTTCCTATGGCTTTGGGTAGATCCTAATATTATTCCTCATCTATTCCATGAATTTATTTTCAGTTTTCATGGTGGATTTTTAAGCTTAGAGAAACCGTAAATGGGTATCTCGGCCCACGCGGGTCACAGAATACCGGGTCGCGTATAGGGCCTGATGTATGCGGGAAAATAAAATCCTTCTCGCATAAATATGCTACTATTACCAAGAAAAGTCATGTATAGGCGGGTATGCTCAATTCAATGGAAAAATATCATAAAAATGGGATGTTTCTTGACATGATCGTTCTGGAATGGAGAGAGAGTGAGCATGAGAATGTGGATAGGGAAGTCCATCGAGACATAAATTCTCAACAAGATTTAAAAAGATGTGGATTGTACAAGTTTTGGAATCTTGGGGGTTTGAGGTTCCAACCAAGACTTCTTCAGATGTTTGTGGACTACTGGGACCCATACACAAAGGATTTTCAACTACATGGTATGCCATTGAGACTAGAAGTAGAGGGCATCTAATTCATTGCCAGACTATCCCATCGAGGTAAGGTAGTAAAATTTCGACCTAGTGGAGTGGGTGGAGGGATCACCATCGAGGATTATATAGTTTTATACTGCCTTCCAAAGATAGAGAATATCGGAAGTTAGGTTTCAGTGAATTCCATACAAAGCCTTAGTCTCAAGGTGATATTTCTGGTACTAGCCAGGATAACAGGCTTGGAATCAATTCATCAGGATTCAAGGCCTCTCATGTTCTATTCAGTGGAGTGTATGAGACCTACAATGTATGATTGGAGCACATCATTGTTAAGTGCTATGAAAAAATAGCTAATGGACTGCAAACTGGGAAGGATAAATAACTTTGGGTTCGCCAGCATACTTAGCACTTTATTCTTTGAGATGGTACCAGGCCTTATCCCTAGAGTTGAGGTTCCTCCCCATAGTCTATGAGATCCAACCCAAACCTATTGGGTAGAGGTGATGCAACAGTTAGGGGGAGTTCGGACACCCGGTCCTTTCCCACTAAAATTATACCATGGGTGGTGACGAGAGATTGTTGCCATGGACGACTATCCCTATGCAGGAATCTACTTCCGCGGAGACCCGGACATGCCACTACCACCGGGGACTGCATATGGTGATATACATAAAATCCCAAATGTGTTTTGAATTATTATATTTTTTGTATTTTTGATATATAAGGAAATAAAAAACATGTTTTTTGGTGGTATCACATAGTGACATTAATCATGTGTCTGTAGATGTGGCTCTGAGACAGTCGAATGGATTCCCTTGACATCGTCGGATGGGATAAGGGGGTGATGTTATTGGTGTAGATACGGAGCAGACACTCTAAAACATACATGGAAACTTCTCCATATTGACACATAGGGAACCCATGGTGCGAGTCGAGGACTTTCCCGAGGCTATGCAGAGACATATAGTAGGGGAACCATGTCTGTGGGTTAGACTATTCTGGTGGTTGGAAAATGCATTTGTTTGTTATCATGATCATCACCCAGGCCCACAGGCATAGATTCCTAGATATAATTTATGTATTGGCCGTATATTTTTTGGTGGGTTGAAGCCCCGTTTTTGTATCATGACATCTTGTACTGTGACACCATTTTGAACTATATTCGGAAATAAAAAAATTATAGTGATTGTCTTGATGTATATACATGTGTGTTTAAATGTGAATGGAATGTGTATGCTTCATTATTGATGTGACAAATTCCAATCAAGAACATAAGTTGCATATGAATCAACAACATGATTGTAAGTCCTAGGTATACGAATGTATGTTATGTAGTCAAATTGTCATTCTAACAAACTTACCCATAAGAACCTTCATAATAAAGTAGGATCCCTGATATGGTGCAAACCATTTAACTATGACACAACTAGCTGTGAGTCAAGGAATACCTCAAGAGATCAAATACATTGGAAACAACATCGCGTAGTAGTTCAATCACGATGTTATATTCAACAACATTGTTTAACGATGGCCAGAGGCACACACCTCTTGAAGACACCACATGACCCTCTGGTGCATAGATGAACCAAGCAGTCGAAGCGAATCCTATCTATACCGAAGAATCTGTCTACATATGCCACAAAAAGAGGAAGCATGTCAACAAATAGATAACACTACAAGGGGCCAAAAAGAAAACTATGCAAACTGTACAATAATATACAAAATATCAGCCTTGGTTGAGAGTTAGGCATATTATTTTTTGAGATAGAGTCCATTTATAGGCTCTGCCAAGGCAGTCCCTTCATAATCTTCTATCTCATAGGAGCCTTTATCTAACACACATTTTACCACGTAAGGCCCATGCCACATGGGGTTGAACTTACCTGCCCTTAATGGTTCACTAGCTTGGTCATACAAGAGGACCAAGTCAGCTTCATTAAATCTACGGGGATGAATATACTTATCGTAGTGAGCCTTAACATGATGCTTATTAATTTTCTCTAAGGATATTTTGAGTTGTAGCAAGCCCAAATAAATGATACTCCATTCATATGGGATGAGCAAAATTGGTGACAAATCTTAGCAAGAAGTTAGCCAACCCTTGGAGACTTTGAATATGTATAATCATGTGCGGGGGAAACAATCATAGTATTTCCTCAACATTCAAAGGATCAACCCTAATCCCATCCTTGGGTATAATAAACCCTAATAAACAACCCAATTTGACACAACTATGCACTTTTAAGGGTTTAACTGGATTTGATAATGGAACCATCTTTCAAAAACCAAGCGCAAACGATCTGGGTGACCCACTCTCAGACGAGAGTAAGTAGCTAAATCATTTAAATAAACTTTGATAATATGCTTAAGGTTGTGGAAAGAAAAGGTCATAGCCTGATCAAAGGTAGCTTCAGTGTTTTTAAGGCCGAAAGTCATCTTTTGGTATGCAAACGTACCCCAAGGACAAATGAAAGTAGTCTTATGTTTGTCCTTAGGTTAAATTTGGATTTGATTATACCTTGAAAAACCATCCATAAACGAGAATACTTCGCTCCTAGCACACTCATCGAAAACATATTTTATGAATAGTGTGGGTAAATTGTCTTTTGGACAAGCCTTATTCAGGTCTCTGAAGTTTTTGCAGACACAGATGGTTCCCTGCTTCTTCTATATTGGAACATGATTGGATACCTATTCAGTCAAGGGAATTGGATAGATAAAGCCAATTTTAAAACGCTTTCGAACATATTTAGCATCAGGATACATTTTCATCTCATACTCAACAATAAGAGGGTCTATTCCTGGAATCTCCTCATAATACCAAGAAAAAACATCACGAAATTATTTAAAAATATCGGTGTATATCTTAATTTCATTAGGAGAACAATCTGCACCAATGTAAACATTCTTGATCTTCCCAGGAATCCAAGAAATGTTGATGGGAATCATAAGTGATAGATTCGCCATGTTCCCTTTGGAATATACACCATGAATGCTTAATGTGACCACTGAATAACCAACATTCTTGTGAAGGGTTGTCCTAAATCCATCATGCTCGATCTGTTTGAGGTCTGGAAGGAAGTAAGAGCGATGGTGAAACTCCTCCCAAGGCCATTCAGGACTATACATGGCCTCAAGAATCGCTTTGTCTAAAGGAAAAACATCATCAAGGCAATCATGCGAGTGTGATGATGCAACTACCCAAGAAGGTAGTGCAAAGAGATCCTCCTCTTCTGCCTATGACGAAGAAGGAACAAGGTCTACAATGGGGTCAAGAATAGCTTGATAAGAAACCTCTGTTGCAGAAAACATCATCTTCGTCTTGGTAGGTATACGGTCCTCATCTGAAGTGATCAGAGAAGGGAGAGTCCAAGGGTCATCCAAATACATAGTGTGAAATGGGACTGAACTCAACAAAGATGAATCACTACCAATATTGGAAACAATAGCTAGGATTGGTGCTAAAATATTGAAAGGTCCCATCAACGAAGGATACATTTCAACACCAACATTCTCAGTTTCTGGCTGAGAATTATCAATAGTTGGGATGGTGGATCCTGACAATGCAGTTGAACTAGAATTATTGAATGACATTTGATCGATCGTGACAATCCTATCCTTAAAAGGGAAAAAAATAACACAAAAAAGGGAATACATGACCGCCTTCATAGCGTAAATCTAGTTTCGACCTAGTAAAAGATTGTAGACAAGGGGTACATCAACCACGTCAACCTCGATCGACGTGGTATTCCCTCCAAGATGGATTTGAAGAGAGGGAAGGATAAAATGTGGTTGAAATGAACATCCATTGAATGCTGTAAACATGGTCATATATTTTGAAAACATGGGTGAGCCAAGGCCTTTCCAACAAGCCAAAGACATCACAGAGGCTGCAACGCCTTCATCCACGACTGTGCGTTTGATCATGTTATTCAAAAACCTTACATGAAATAAGAAAGCCTCATTGTAAGGAAAGCGAGGCTGGACCTCACAGGTTTCAAATCTAACTACTATGGAAGGGTTAGAATCAACCAACCTAAGAGCAGTCAACAATGATCTCCTCTACAAAGGACAAGTATGAAGAACTTTAAGAGTTAACATCGCACATGGATTCTGACCCAAGTCCTTAACAATAGAATAATGTTGGGCAGCTTGAGCATTAGGATTGTGCCCTAAGCACTTTAGGACTCCCTTTGGTATACGAGGTATATCTTCAGTCTTATTGATATGCAAAGGACTCTTAGGAGGTGCAGACTCTTTACCCAAGTTGGGTTGTGATGGATCATAATCTTTTGCGCGAGTCAAAATGTTAGATATTGACATCATGTTGATACAACCATGGCCACCTTATGTATTTGGTGAGTTTTGACGCCCACCACAAGTACTTATTGTGTCCATGTTCCTCGAAGCCATATGTTGATTATTAGGTAAAGAATTAGTCAACATAGCTGGGATTTGTACAATGAATTTCGAGGCACCTTCAGTATGAGCGCACAAGTATGTGATATGGTGTCCCTCACAAAGATTGCAAGGTAATTTAACCTTCCTCTTAGGTTTCTTGTCCCCCCCAACATTATCACCACTCTTGTCATCATTCTTGTTCTCCTTCCTATTCCAACCCCTTTTATTGTTTCTTCCCTTCCATATATTCCTTCTGAGTTGTTGGTTACCCTTTTGGCTCAACAAATGTATCAAGAGAATATCCACCGATTGGGTGGGTTTGGACGAAGTCGTATCTTGTCTGGTCGGAGACTAATTAATAAACAAATTTCACATTTTATTTGTAACCTAGTATACGACTTTGGTACTCACAGAGCCAACAATACCATCGACATGTGGCCCAAGTTTAAACTTAGGTTCAAAGTTTGATCGCAGTGCATCATGGATAATCTCATAAACAAGCCCATATCGATCATAAATCAAGTTCAACTGCTGATCTCTAAATATAGTCTGATACTCATTCATTAATCCAGATGTCGAAACATCCTTCTCTATATAAGGCAAAAAATATTTGAGGAACCATTCCAACAAAAAATTAGGTGTAATGTTGTCCTTAATCAACCTCTTTCGTCTATGCCACTCTTGAATATGATTAGAGATGTGCATGGATTTATCTTGTTGGAATGTCAACAAGAGCTTGGTGTCGGCAACGTAATGTACTGGTAGTTGAAAGTGGTTAAGAAAGGTCATGGCTAAGTCATTAAACGTCCGATATGTTCCCCCAAGCAACTCTATATACCATTTGCCAGCAGGACCTGTGAGGGTGTGTTGAAACAGCCGTAGAGGAACAAAGTCATGGTTCAATGAGTTTGAAGAGAACCAGAGGTGCAAATTAGTTACATGGTAGCCATGGTCCTCACCACTCTTACCTTCAAACTTTGGGGTTTCCAAAGGAATCTTGGCGGGAACAACCGGACACATCAGATCATGAGATACCGAATCATTGGTCAACTTCGAAAGGTCGGGAAAATTCAACATAGCCAAGAAAGGGAGCCTAGGTTTTGCCCTCTGGTTCCATGCTTCCTGAAAAGGTTGGTTCACATAAGGCTAATTATAGAAAAGACCATGGCCTTGGCCAATCGAATAGTAACCCCCTCCCGTATAACCCATAAAATGATACAAGGGAATGTGACAGTTTGATGTACCTTAAAGATGAGGTGCCATGTAACCATAGTTATAGGATTGATAGGAGGGTTGAATCCCATACATATAAGGAGGTATGTAACCTCTCGACATAACAACACCAGATGAAGAGGGAGCAAAATGGTTAGATGTAGTACCACGTACCGAAGGGCCTTGTGGGATATGAGGAGGATATGACATCATAAAGGAATTTGAAGGAACGGGTGTGGTGGAGGATGGGGAATAATATGGAATGTAAGTTGTTCCCCCAACATTCACATGTCTATGGTCACCTCTGGGAGAGTGAACACTAGTGTTACTCTAGGATGAAGGGTGTGAAAATCCTTCCACAAATGGAGTGGAAGGTGCAATATGACCACCCCCAAATCTATCAGCAAGGAAAGGGGATGAGGTGCCCCCAATCCCAACACTAGGATCCTTAACAGGGTCAACGACATATGATAGAATAGTATCAGTAAGGTCTGGCATGCCAAAACTAAAAGGACTTGTGCTAGAGGGAATGTGATGAGTCTCACTACTCGACCTTCCTGAGGAAGACCTCCGATAGGTAGCTGCAAACTTTGACAGTTGGGGTCATGTGTTATAGGAAGTATCGTCCCCATGAGGGTCAGTGTCAACTGGAGTCCCGGGTCTCAAAACAGTAGCATTTCCCATTCCAAAGGATGGAGAAGGAGGGAGTTCCAGGATCTCATATGTAGTACTCATGGTGAGAACAGTGTGTAAAAGTTTTTCTAGAATTCCTAGTCCTCTTCCAAGGAGGAGGAGGAGAGCCACAAGGTGAAATCCCTTCTAAAAGCCGAGATACACAAAGCGCCAAAACTTGATCCATGATGACTCCACAAAAATAACAAGACTCAACAAATTATGATCCCTAAAGCAAGCTATCACACAAAGATAACACCCCTAAGTAAATCTAAGTCAGATGCAAACAAGCCAAGAGGGAGGATAAGTGAGCTCCTGAATGTAGTAGGTATGTCTCATCTAGCAGAGGCTTGAGACTCCCATACACTACAAGCAGAGGTGTGTAACCAATTATAGTTGACCTCAGCTTCAACGCATATAGAAATTGTGTTGTATGATCCCTACCTAACCAGGATACTCATAGAATAACCTCTGCAAGTACCCCTTGTGATACCTAGGTAGGAAAACTAAGATCACCTTGATATAACCAATGCTCAAGCAAACAGTCGTGGGTGGGATCTACCGTATGGGTAGGGTAACAAATCTTGAAGCTCCAAAGCACCAAATTTACCTCAAAATCCCCCAGATATGAATAAGATCATGTAAATATCTCTAGCACTCAACATAAAGTGGAAAGGGGCTATCCCCACCACTAACGTGTGCGATTCCTCATGCTTAAATCCTATGTAAGAGGAGCCTCCCGAGAACACCAATTATACCAAGGATTTCACTTCTCACCTGGACAGACACGTAATTGTTTTGTTTCATAGTCTTCGAAAAAATTACTCACGACACCGTATTCCAAGGCTCTACAACCTAATCTTGTTGGTGCACCTCTATCAAATAAAAAGTGTAATCAATTTTAAGTTAAGTGTTAATTTTAATGGTTGTGATTACTCAGGGGCAATGAACGTGAAACTAATGATATTATGACTCAACCGTGAAATAAATATGCACACCTAAAAAACAATTCCAAGTGCAATTTGTCTTTAAATATGAAAAAGGGGGTATGCCACTACTTGAAATGCACAATTTTCTTCTTCAAATGCCAATGAAATCATACCTATATGAAATCCTGAACACTACTTCATCTAAGCAAACCTAATGCAAGTACCATTTCAATGCAAATGCATAATGCAAAACATGCCAAAAATAACAATATTTTTGTATTTTGATCATAAATGTTATGAAGACGCAATAAATAGACTTTCTAAACTCCCATACCTTGCAACAAGTATTAGACACAAGACAATAAATACATTGATACCAAGAAGTCTAATTCACTAATAATAAAACAAAAAGGAGATAAATGACAAGAATAACTTTTAAGGAAAAGTAAAGAAAAATACGTCTTTGGTCATCACAGAAGCAGTAAACAAGCACTACAGGAACCCAATAAGACTCGGCAACACTCACAACCCACCTAGAATCTCCCCAACATCAAGATCTCAATCATAAATATGGATGTACGTGGATGTTCACATAAAACCCACGTGTATACACAACTATAAGTACTACAACCTGCGTGTATACACGACTGTTACGTCTATGACCCGCGTATAGCAAGATATAGGTGGTAAAAAGGTAGGCTAAGGCTCATATTACTTCAAAGGAATTCCAATGGGATAACACACTCCTAAATGCGACACATAAACATAGAGAAGCATAGAGAAAATCAAGTACATTATGCACCCAAACCCCAACAAAAAGGAAAATCCCCAACAGAGTCGCTAATTTTGTTATGGAGAAAACTTCCTATGGCTTGGGGTGGACCACAATAGATAGTATGATACTAGAAATCAATCCATTTCCAATATGTTAAAGATATAAAAAATACTAACACTAAGGTATGAGAAGCGTACCTTATTCCGGACGTTCGTAGAATATCCATGTTAATCTTTCAATCACACTTGTACCTACATTCCATCCTCAACAACAACGAAACACATAAGCATGATAAATATTAAGTGTTAGAACCTACTCTAGCATATTCAAATCCAACATATAATAAAAGAAAATACATCCATGGATACAAATATTCATAGTTACACATATAATGGACAAGAAAAGGATACTTCTATTAATGTAAACATAGATACAAATGACAACCTTTGTTGGCACCTTGTCGAAATCGAGTCCTCCACCACTTCAATCCTCCATATCAAGGAAAGCTCACAAGACAAAGGCAAGATTTGGAAAGAGCATGGATGGCTGCTCCAAGGACAAAGGGATGCAGACTCAAGTATGCAATAATGGGGCACAATTCCACTATAATTTCTTTTCTCTCACAAGTCATCCTCCTTCAATGCTCCCAAGTAGCTCAATATATATTCCCTCAATGATAATTGAAGGGTCGAATTGCAACGTTTCTAGGCATATGGAAGGCCAAGAGTTGATTTATTCGTTACTTTATGAGGGAAAACTCCAAATATTTATTTTTTGAGCACATTTACCGATATACGCGGGTCATAGTGGAGAAAGCTGCATGTACACGCGGGCTGTAAGCTGGTGACTTGTGTATACCCATAAAAATGAATTTTTAAAGGGATTTTCTGGAGCATCAAAGTAATACTGAGCAAAGGGGGTTCAAAGATCCTGCATAGGGACATGGATAGGCCATAAAAAACTGATCTACCAAGTGTGGAAAATCCAACTATAACAACCTCCCAGGGTAAATTGTCGGAGACTGCTGGTGGCACTCAAAGTGGGTTCCTAAATTATAGGGA
Source organism: Pseudotsuga menziesii (assembly GCA_001517045.1). NCBI lineage: Eukaryota > Viridiplantae > Streptophyta > Pinopsida > Pinales > Pinaceae > Pseudotsuga > Pseudotsuga menziesii. The sequence goes on from LPNX010113788.1 coordinate 507,448, forward strand.
TTGGTCCATGGAGCTCCTACACTCATGCAGATAGGCGCATTGAGTGGCAGGTGGCCCCTGGGTGAGTCCCCCATGCACTACTGAAGTGGCAATGGCTTTCTAAGCTAAAAAAAGACAAATAGACAATGATGGCTAAAGGGGGATTGATTAATTATCCTAACACATATTATTTTTAAGAAAATAAACGATATGCTTAAGAAATATGAACTTTTCATGGTTCCCAAAGGAATGAAAAGCTATGTTACTGGAAAAAAAACCCTCCATTTCCTTGAAACATACAAGGAAACTTTTACAAAGTGGAAATACTGTAGAAATTTCTTGGAAATGCCTGGAAATTTGTCTTATGACATTTTAGTTTCTTGAAACTTTTTTTTTTCAGATTTCCAATTTTTGTCCTTTATTTAAGTTACATTTCAAACATAAAATAATAATTCTTAATATTTGACTAGTGAGGATAACCGTAGACCAAATTTTGAAGAGGAGAAAAGGTAAAACAAAAATAAAAGAAAAATACTAAATTGAGAGAAGGAATATCAAACTCTTTTCTTATAGAGAAACAAATAGCTTTAATGGACCAGGAGTGGATTTTTTACAAGGATGAAGAAGAATGGTAGTTGACATTGAGAATGAATTGGCTTAGAGTAGGTCATAGGAATATTAAAAACTTTCGTAGAGAAGCGATCAAAAGTGCAACAACCAGTCATTTATCTAGCTTAATATTAAGGAAAGACCTTTCCAATGTGGGTAGAGAAAAGACCTTTATGTAGCATTAAATACATTGTTGAAAGAATAGGAAAGGGCCCACCATCTATAGCATTTTTATTTAAGGCAGCTCTATTAGGAGATAAGGGCCCACCTTGTCACCGAGCTCACCCAGTTTGAATATCTATAGAATTTTGTAATTCTTTGGTGTGATAACTTGTTGATACAATGCATGTCTGTGGATTATGTGAGTAGTGTGTTTCTAGATAAATTAGTCATCTATATCATTAATACATTGTTGAAACAATTACTTAATTAAAGTGTGTGAATCTTGCATTGCTTAAACAACTGATTACTTGGAATGTGTGATCTCTCTTAGGGTATGCAAGTGATTTATTGATAATTACAAGTGCTGAAAAATATTTAATTTCTTGTTGAATTGATATCATAGGTTGAATTTGTTATGATTAATTACCATTGAAACAAATCTAGATGAATGTGTGGTTGTAGTTCATGGCCAAGTAGAATTGAGAATTCTGGAGCTTGGATGTTGTGTCGGCAACATAGAACAAATATGTCATTCTTGCACAATTGGTGATTGGATTTAACTTCTTGCAAAAGTAATATAGGATTTAACTTATTGCAAAAATAATATATATGCTTTATATTTATGAACAATTCTATATTTCCAATCTTTCTAGAGTGATTTCATTTTTCCACAAGGAGTGATTTATTATTGAAGATTGAATTAGTAGTAATTCTTCTTGAAGCTTGAATTAGCGGTTACAATTAAGATGATTTAGTGGGAAAGAAGTTACATAATAGTTTCAACAATTAGGTTGTTCAATTTAGCATTGGTTGATTTGGGTGATTATATGAGAATTAGTGTTAGAAAGAATTGAAATAATAGGAAGAGAAGCCTATTAGAAGGAAAAGTGAAAGCACAATGATTTGTGATTTCTTAGGAATCAAAGAGATGGTCAATCTTCTTGGAAAAACATTCACCAATTTTTTACAATATTTTATAAATCAGTGAAGGACTCGCCAATTTTTAAAATTTTTTATAATGTAGAGAAATGTTCAACAAGATTTTACAATAACTTATAATTTAGTGAAATATTCGCCAAGATTTTAGAGCATTATATAATAAAATGAAATATTCATGAAATTTTTTATATATACATATTATATTATTGATAAAATTGACTTCAAATTTTCCTATATATCAAGGAGATTCGCCCATTTTTTATACATATAAATCTAGTGGGGGGGGTGGGTGTTTAAAATCATCCCTAAAAACTGATGAAGAATGGACCCCTTTTAGGTACTTCATAATATGCACCTATTTCATTGTTATTTTCTTATAGAATTATCACACTTCTATTGCAGAAAACCTATCCAATTTAGTAAGGACTGATTTCTATCTTCCAATGACACTAAAAAATTGTAGATTGACATCAAGTGAAATTTCCATATTTTTTAATCTGAGTCTAAGAGATTAAATTTTGATTTCTTTATAAGTTTCATCTTGACATGATGATCTATAAGTCACGGCTAGAGGTTTGTGTGTAATATTCTATTCAATTCTTTAATTGATCATCATTTTCCAAGAATATACAAGTCATACAATCATTTTTGCCAAAATGAACATGTAACACCCATGCAGAGAATTAAGATCGATCTTAGTGAATATAATGAAGACGAAATGCCATAATGTCGTGACCTTCCCATTTCAAGTTGATTTCTTATCTTTCTGCAAGTCGTTGTTTGGTTTTATAACAAATCCATCCTATATAAGTGTAACTTATTACTTGTTTTTTCAATACAAGTTATAAATAAATATTCTACCTATAATTTTAATGTTTAGAGTGTTTTCATATTTTTAATCTTTCAAGCCTTTTACCCACCTAATTTTTTTTTAGTTTCTATTAATCTTCTTTTCATGTCAAAATTTCTTGACTATTATTCTTGGATATGGTCATGCTTGTTTCTCACTTTCTATGTGTTGGTCCTCTCGACGTTCCTTTGCACCTCTTGGTGCAAATGCTAGTATATGAAGATTTTTACAATTATACACTAGTTCAAGTCTTGGCGATATGGTGATGAAGTTAATTGATATCTTTTCGTGTCAAAAAATTGAAGCCTGTAAATTGGGTGTAAGTGGTAATCATTGAACATCATACAACCAACAACCTTCAAGCCTCATATTATTAATATATAACGGATAATGTTGACTATCTAGACCAAATACTTTAAAATATACATGATGGATAATGTTCACTATAAATCTAACGGTGCAAAATTTTGTCCCATGTGTGCAAATTGCATATAGATATGTATATGGATCTCTACCCACTGAATCAATAATGTGGGCAGTCAATAAGTTTAAGCTCATTAGCATAGAAAACAAGAGAAGTATTATAGCGATGTGACATAAATATGTTTTTTAATCGATGTATTATTATTATTATTATTTATAGTTGTACTTTATTTGTATAATCAATGAATACAGAAAATTAAAAGAAAAAATTTGTAAAAGAAAATATAAATGAAAAAATGGTGTATAGCAAATTTATTTAAAAATAAATATTAAACTTTTTATAAATATTTAGAGATAAGTATGATAAAATGGAATATTAATTTAATTGGTTGGTGTAATCGTTTTGAGGATGTTGTTGATAATAAAGGTGTGCATAAAATGCAAAATTTTAGGTCTATTTTAATGAAATCAAGAACATGAAGCTTACAAAGTCCTCTTAACACTAGGTACCATATTAAGATCCACCATATTAAGATCAAGGAAGTGCCTCTTGAGAATTTTCATAAAAATTGATTTTCAGAAAACAAAATAACAAGTTTTATGATAAGAAAAAAAATTGGATGAACAACTTGATCATATTAGATACCTTCAGTATTCACAATATGGACACCATTGTATAAAATCTTCCCCTATTCCTTCATTCTACTCTAATTCATCTCTTATGGAACCCTTAGTAATAAATAGGGGATGTCGTGTCATGGTAAATAATCTTCCATTATGTCTTCCTTATATTTCATGTTCATCACTAATATTTCTATTGTTGTTGTGTCAAGTAGTGGAGCAATCACAATCAAATCAACACAGGGGCTCTATTTGAATGGGAAAATGTTTTAAGGATGGTAGGGACATCGAGGAGTAATGCAAAATTATCAAATTAATTGAGATTTGAGGATAAGGAATGTTCTTGAAAGTGTAAGGAAAAATTCTTCCTCTATTCCAATAATTAACAAGTTTTGAATTTGTTTTTTAATGTCAGTTCGCAATAATTGACAAGTTTCTAAAGATTTGGCAATTGTTTAAGGGGCAATTTAATCTTCTTATTTTTAATAAGGCAAAGTTCCAACTCTTATATTGATTTTTTTAGAAATCTAATGATCTAGGTCATCTTAAAATGGGCCAAAAATTTTGGGGTCATAATTCCAATCAATTTTTTTGTAATAAGGTGGAATATTGATTTTCAACAAAGTTCCCATTAAACTTAAAGGAATTTATGCAATATGAATACCCTTTATCCCATGAAATGGTTCTACAAAATATTGAAACCGGTCATGAAGGTGACATTAATTAATAATATCATGTTTACATTCACTACTAGATTAAATACAACTAATTCCATAAGGATGGTGAATGGATGGCATTGTGGCGGGGAATTAAATCAATCATGTGAATAAAATTATTTAAAGAAAAATGTTATTTTCTGTTACTCTTTATTTTGACTCCAATGCCAAATCCATAATCCCACCTACAACCCAAGTATACATCCTCCTCGCTTTAAACCATTGGTTGAGCATTAAATCAAGCTTGTGTTGAGGTGTTGTAAGGGTCATCCACATGAAAATGCTAACCCATATACATGCACTACCAAATACATCACTTTCCCATATACATTGTCTCATACATGACATTTTATTATAAGTGAAATACATAATACATTGAATCAAGAACTACGAACTAGGGGATAGGGTGGAAGGAAATACTCCCCTCTTTTCTCAAGATCCTTTTACATAGTCGGTAGGCTCTATTAACATGGTTATTTTTCTTTTGATTGAGATCTCTTAGGACATAAAATAAGTTGATTTTCTAAAAGACAAACACTTTCTTTTTACATATTTTTATTAGACAAGTTAGATTTCCATTATAAAGAGTATTCAATATTTTCATTAAATTGATGATTATACTAGAGTCCCCAATAACTATGAGAGAGCTTATGTGTTTGAGTTAAAAGTCTTATCCATTGAAAGATATCATAAGAAACTACCTTATTATTTATAGCATTGGATACACCCAATTCATAGTGTATTTCTTGAGTTTCATTGAGATCGAGTTTGATTAGAGGAAACTTGGAGTCTAAAATGGGCCTTATAAAAAATGTGCCATAGATGATCTGGATTGAATTGGATTTCTCAAACCAATAGAATTTCAATAAATTTGGTCAACCATTACGGTTGAGTTGGAAATATGATGTTTATGTGTCATTTTATTATTTGACAATATCCTAACTTCATATAAACCTCACCTTGATTAAGATATTGAAAAGTTAATCTCGAGATATGATAAATATTGTTGAAATGTTAAAGTATTTTATATTATCACTACTCGCAAGTCCTGTGAAATATAAATCTCACATTAATTGAGATGCTAGCGGAGTAATTTTGAAATAATATTTTTTTTTATATAATTAAGCTTTAAAAAAATAAAAATAAATAATATTTAAAAACGTATCATAAATGAGAAAATAGGAGAGAGAGAAAAGAAATTTTCACTAGTTTTGTGATAATTTTCTCTTCCAACCCCAGAACTAGATGATCTCGGAACCATTGGAAAGGAATCGACGAGAATTAAAAGTTTCTTGTTTTGAATTTTACAATATTATGCACCTATTTTCTGGGGACGACATTTTAGTACACTGGTACTGAAATTTCTGCCCCAGAAAATTGGTGTGAAATCTCAGAAAAATAAAAATATAAAAGTTGGATCTTTCGTTGAGACCTTTCTAATAGTACCAAGAGCGCCCAATTCCGAGTTTGAGAGAGAAATTTAGCACAAAATAGTGAAATATTATTTTCTCTCTCTCTCTCTTATTTTCTTATTTAGGATTTTTTTAAAAAGATTTAATTATATAAATGTTATTATTATTTCAAAACTACTCCACTTTCATCTTCATTAATGTGATATTTATATTTTAAAGGACTTAGAAGTTGTGATAATATAAAATAAATTAAAAATAGTGATTGTTTATCTTTAGTATTATTATGTCCCCGACAAGGGGATATATATATAAATCGTGAAGGTGTATTAATCATGTTCGTACAGTGTAATATTTGGAATTTTTTCTATAGTTTCTAATAATTGTTAAAATTTGTATTTTTGATATTTGAAATTTTTATTTTCTGATTAGGAAAATGTAGCTGACGTCATCCTCGGTTTTCCCTTCGTAAGACTCACGGCGAGGTGATCTCAACATTGGATGTGGCGGTAACGTTTTCCTTCCCTTTATCTGCTATTGCATTAAATTTTATCTACTACTGCATTAATCCGACATGAACGTGAATGCGTGTTTCCATGTTAAAATGTTAAAGCTAAGCATCCATATCGTGCATCCCAAGGCTTGATTGATCCTAAAATCATGGCATCATTTTCCAGACTATCATCTCTTTGAGGCAGTTGACACTACTACATTATTATTTAAGAAATTTATGGAGAACTTCTCACCGGTATGAACCACCAACAAAATTTATTTTGTATCTCATCCCCATATGATCACCACAGATATCACCAGCTACAAGAGGGAAGGAATCCAAGTAATCCATGATTTTTAAGTGTTAGCCATATATTTAAATTAAGATGGAATTGGGAGTGGTAAAGTCCGCATAATGTTTTCCTCATTTCTTAGGTGTGCCACGAAATAATGGCAGGCATTCCCTCATTTTTTCAGAGATACACCAACAGCCTTCAATACACAATAACTAGCAAAAAAAAACTTTAATGCACCATCTAACACACCATCTATATTCTGGAGACCTGCAACACACAGATGAGTCTCCTCCTTCATTTTCTTGTTTGAGGACTCACCGATATTCAATATTTGAATGCAATAACAATTGAAGCGAACCACTATTGCAGCCACATTGTAGTACAAATTAGAGAGCTGTGAGACACAACTTCAGTGAAGAGAGGTCCTCTCTATTGAGAGATTTGAGCATGGGGTATTGTTTCAGCGAAACTCCTGAACAATAGCAATTCCTTAAGATATCCATGCAAGTCTATAATTCGCAGTGATATTCATACAGAAGCTTAATGGTATCACATCATATTGAGGAGAAGGAGATCCCATTCAACGCATAGAGAGACGCTGCTGGTCTTTAGGAAATTAGAGTTTCCTACCTAGTATCCACAGTGGTAGGTAACAGATGGAGCATATATGAAGGTCAGAAGGCCTGATATATTTGAAATGTAGAGGTATGGTATGCAAGTTTCTGGGTGGACGAGATGTATGGGGTGGGTATATTATTGGGAATACAAGGTGACTAGGATATGAATAACTCCCAACATATTAACAGTCAGAGAGTCATGTGCGCATCATGTATTGATAATTCTAAGACCATTTTGAGTATTGTTCATTTGACAATGCAAAGCCATGAAAAAGGTTATGATAATAACATGCTGACTAACAATACTATGTCTCACCCATCCTACATGTAAGTCCGGCCTTTTCTGTCATCAGAATTAGTTAACTTGATTACAGTGTTTAAATTTGCATGTTTTATTGCAACTAATCTTTAATGGGTATTTGGTGGTATTTTCTATTTGACAATAACATGTCAAATGACAGTATTGTGTCTTACCCATCCTACATGTAAGTCATGTATTTTGTGCCATTAGAATTAGTTAAGCTGATTACAGTGTGTAGTGCAGGCAAGATTAGTGTAAATAATAGTAATACATGATTAATTTTCCTTGCAACAACGAACTAAACTTGTATATAGTAAGAAGAACTTGTAGATAGAAAGCAGATTCATTTGAATCTTCTACTCATGAATTTATTTTCTCTTGTTTGCCTCCTCTGCCATCTAAATATCTCGCCTCCTCGGATCTCCTTGTACACAATAAGAAGGGAATTGGTAAGTGGCATCCATTAGTGCAAATGGAGGAATATAGTCTGGACATGTACTCAAGATCGATAGAGTTCCCTAGAGTCCCGACACATAGATTCCCTAGTCAACATCTGCGAGAGATTTGAAAGGGAGTTGGGGTAACAAACCCGAGAAATTGTTAACTCAAAGAAGGGAGCCCATTTCCTTGGGGTTGTGCAAGATGATGGGGGGGAGTGATAACAAATTAGGATAGTTGTAGTGGGGAAACTCAATATTGTATTGTGGATTCATAGGCCCAGATCGAGGGTGAACTTTGTTAGAGAGAGAGATGGTATAATAGAGTTCCTATAGCTGGGAGGAACACATGTAGTCTGTAGTTGACTGGATTATATTATCATATAAGAGTCTATTTGTGTACAAAATGCTTGTATTTATCTATGTTATGTATTTTATTAAATTATTGTTATGTTACAACTAAATACATGGGATTATTGGCATTGTGTGAGTGCATTCATGTAGAAATACCCAATGACATACATACATACATACATACATACATATATATATATATATATATATATTAAATTGGGGTGATTATATGCATATTTAATTCCACTATAAATGGGTAATTAAATCAATGGAAAATGAAATTAAGTGTTAGCCAAGGTGAATTCAGTCTGTTGACTGAGTATTCTACAGCCCCAAAGGTACCGTGAGGTCATTGGGTACGTGAAAAATTGGTATTAGAGCCCAGGTTACAGCACTAAGACTGCATGGGCCATAATTGAATTCTACTGGCAGAATTACAAGTTGCACAGGAAGTGTTTGATAAAATGCATCAAGAAAAGAACTTGGGGAAAATAGTTTTAATTTCATCCATTGCTCAATTCAAAGATGGAAATAACTCATGGAATGGGTATTTGAATGGTTGGGTTGAACTCAAAAATCTATTTTAAGAAAAAAATTTATGAGTTTTAGCAAAATTTGGGCAAAGTTACAGTTCACATGCAAACTGTTTAACAAATTCCTTGTAGAAATTCTTGATTTTAAGTGCTCAGATTTGGTTTTCAGAATTTGCATGGAAGTCGATAATAAGTAACATCATGAATGGAAGACTCCAATCTTTAAAATGTGGCTATAATTTGGCATCAATGTAAAAAAAAATAGTTATGACAACTAACAAAAAATTACCAACAAGAAAAAAAAGTTAGGAGTGCACATTCATGTCGGTTAACAAAATAATTTCTAGCATTCAGAGGGGTCAACTGTAAATTCCAGTTGGCCACATATTTATGAAGAAATTTCCAAGCATGAATTTCATAAGCCACTTGATGAAAGGTTGAATTTTTGAAAAAAATTATGGATCCCACAAGTTCCATGTGGATAGTGTGACATGGATGTGCCACATGGATAAAGGATGAAGTGGATTTTCCACTTGGATGCAGGATGTAACCTAGACTAGCCACATTAGATGAGTGCTAACTTACAAGATAAACATTAAAAGATTAGTTCCCGAGCACTAAAATTTAGTTTAGGGGCTTATAAAAGCTTGGCACCTTAGTGTTATATACAATGCATCATGTGAACCAAGGTCGAGAACCAAGGGAAAGGAATACAAAAGCATACATGTCCTTGATAGTTAAAATCAATCAAGGGTGTCCGCAATCGACAATTACAACTCATAACACATCGACGACTTGTACACACATTAAAAACAAGAGGGAGAGCCATTGTGAGGATATTGCATGTCCACATGTTGGTTTTTAATAGGAAACATCTCCAAAAAATAGTTTTTTGAGAACAACTTCTCCACGATTCGTTACCACTTTTGGTAATGGAATACCGCCAAAGCATTTATGCCCAAGGGCAGAGTTATAGTGGCTTGAAAACTCGTGGAAGGTGGCATGGAAGAATCAAAAGGGACACATAGGAATTGTATGACACCTTAACAGACATGTGTCATGCCACATCAACACCCTATCATGTCAACATAAAATTAGAAAAGCCAATAAAGATCCTAGAGCCAATTTTTTGTTCTGGCCATAATAGGAGCATTTTAACTGGGAATTTGATGAGACTTGCACAATTTCAATGCCATTAATGGAGGATACATGATTGCAGATGTGATATAGGAACACAAATACCTTTGGATCTTTGAGGCCAAATTCAGAAATATTTGAAGCCAGATTGCAAAAGAAGACTGAAATCCACTGCACGTGAAAGGTCGATTTTTGAAAACTTGAAGGAGGCAAAGAGGCCTAAGAACTCATAACCAAAAAAATTAATGATTTCTACATTTTATCTACTTTTCAAGCTGAAAAACTTTTATTAGAGGTGATTTTTCCATAAATTCTTCGCTGGTGAGATAGTAGTTTTCAGTGAAAAAATTAAGTTTAGAAGAACTGCATAAATTAAAAGTTGGTGATTCTAGAATTTTATAAAATTTGATGGGAATATCAGATTTGAAGATTGGAAGTGTCTGGGTATAACTCATCATCATATGGTATAGGATCTACTGATATAAAAAAAATCCTAGTTCCTTATTGATTTTCTTCTATAGGTCTCAGAAGTTGGTCCTTTAGAATGAGTGCAGTTACAGAAACAAGGAAAAATTGGGCAAAAACTGTGATTTCATAGAGATATAACTTTTAGCAGTGAAATCATAATTGTAGAGGGGTATAGTCATTAGAAAGAGTATAATTGTTATATTAAGTGAAATGAAATTGACTATGCATCATTACTTCTTATTTTTCTATAAATTTAATAGAAAATGGGCATGTAGCCTAATTTGACAAAAGTTACCAAAAGAGTATTTTCCATAATTTTATGTATACTTGAAATTTCTTAGGAAATTTTGGAAAAGGGTTTATCTAACAGATTTGATGTAGGAACCGATTGCAGATATCATGTATAGGTATGAGAAGTGGGTTTTATAAGATTCAAAGAAGCTACAAGGACAAGGAAAAATTGGGCAAAAGTGTTAATTTTGGTGGAATTGTAATTGTTAGCTCAGAACCCAGAATTAAGAATATATGTAGAGTCATTTGAATTAAGAATAAAGGAGAATCTAATAGATTGTTTTGATATTTGAAATACATCTCATTTTATTTGAGAAACTGCACAAAACATAGCTTCTTGGATTTATTAGACGAGGAATAATGCAAATTGGGTGAATTTACAAATTTTGGAGGAATGTAATTTTTCATTATAAGATCAAAATGGGGTGTGGATATAGTCATCGTAAAGTTGATCCAGAGGAGAAGGTGGTAGACGGTTTATACTTTTGAAATATATTTTTTGTTTTTTCAGAGAGGGAGCAGAGAAGAACCTTGGAGTTTGATTGGACAAGGAAAACCTCATTGTAGATTAAGTCTAAAATATTGCAATCGGGGAAAAGAGTTATGATGAAGGAAGAATATATAAGGTTTTTAGTGTATGGAGAAAGACTACATGCAAGCATTGAATAAGATTAACACATCCAAGTTCAATGGCATAGAAGTAGTATGAGAAATTTGTTTTTTTCAATTGGTTATTGTGTATAGCCAAGTAGCAGTGATATGAATGAGGAACATAGGACAAAACAACAATTGAAAGATGACATAAATATCATGCATTAAAGGAGTATTCAATTCCTTAATCTTCTAAGGTAAGGACACGCAAGTAATTAATTAAGATATATAAGACATTATTATAAATAAGGTAATCATAAAAATATGATAATGGCGTAATTTAACATTCCATTGAATAGAACTATCATGGCCGACATAGTAGAGCTTGCAAGAAGTGACCTAAAGAGGTGCACACAAATTACATAATTAAATAAAGCTTGCACACAATACAGACACAGGTATGGGATGTCATATGGTGGATTTCGAAGTCATTTTAAAAGTTGTTAAAGAATGAAGAAGATGATTCCAGCAAGAGGAGAATGGTCAGTTGTCGAATAATAGAAAATGCTAAGAGAATTTTAAAGGAAAAAATGGGTAGCAGATTTAGTAGAACATAACTAGTGTTGACACTCCTAGATGGAAGCAAAGGCATACGAAGAGAACATAATACCGATGCTTTATATATAATGAAAGAATAATGGACCATGGGAAGTAGTACATGTGAATTTGATGTGTTATAAGTTGCAGTTGTATGATTGTTGAAGAACAATGGTAGGTAGATTTAAACTCAAAATCATAATGTCTAGGAAAGGAATCAATGGATGAAACTTGAAGTACTTGGAAATTCTGAAAAATGGTCAAGTTGGTATTGGTTGGAAAATATCTCAAATAAATTGAAAAATAGTGCAAAGGTAAATTGGATACAGAGGAAATACAGTGAAGGAAAACAATTGTGGTGAAAACAAATAAATTTGGAGTTCAACCCAAGACAACAAAGGAATACACATAATCCTACAAGTGTTTTTGTAGCAATAAATGATGAAGACAGACAATGGGGTAGCAAGAAATGAAAGAGATTAGATATATCAAATTCATATGCATCAATAGGAATACTTAGGATGCATGGTGCATGTGAATATACTTGTGCATACATGTGATATTGCAGATTGGTAAAAGTAGTATGGTTTTATAAATGTAGTGAGCCGCCAGTGATGATTAATGTGGTTTATGATGATTGTATGTCCAAAAATAATTGAAATATGGCTGAAGATGTTGATGATGTGGTTGGATATGACATGTAACCTTCCTATAAAAGACTAGGATAATAAATCTATGATCAAGAGGTTGGTGAAAGTATTGTGCAATAAAATCAAGAGGTTGGTGAAGGGATTGCGCACTTTCTTGTAAGAGACCAACTAATCACGTAACATCAAAGGTGTTGAGGGAATCCATGTAGATAATGAATTTATTTATGAAAATTGTGCAAGTGTTTAAAAAAGAGAGAGGATTGGGTAAGAATCCCTTCAAACATATTCAATATCCTGAATTGGTATGCATGTGATGTTTGAAAGCATTGGGTTTAATGTTATTCTACCAGAAATGGTGTGGTAGTTGCATGAAGGATTATACCTATATGCCTATTTGGAATTTAGAATGCATTAATTCCTTGTGTGTGTTGGTTATGGGTAATAACCAAGGAAAATCAGAGTTTGTGAACCTTTTGTGATAATCATGAATCAATGTTGCAAGGATGCATTTAATGCATAAATGCGTATGCATTAGTAGATTATGTACATCTTGTTGTTACACATACATGTATGTGGACATATGTTGGATCGATTATGTGAATGCAAGTTATGCCATATTCTATTGCATAATATATTAATAAATAAAACGGTGGACTTATTGGTAATTCATAATTCTAAGATCATTTCATGATTTGTGGTGATGTAGTGAAAGAAATGCATGACAAAGTAGTCACATTAGATTGACTACACAAGTGCTCTTTTGGGATAACAGGGTTGTATAAAAGAAAGAGATATCTTGGATATGGCAGTGAAAGTGAGCCATAATGAAGACATGAACTATTGATCATGCCTGAAAGATAAGTATTATGTGTGAACGCATGTTATTATTAGGAATTTAATTAGTGATAATAATTTCCAGGGATAATTGATAGATGAAAGTATGATTCCTAATACATGTATATTTATGTTTAGGACATAGGTGAATGGTTAATCTACTTACTATGAGCTCGTGATGGAAATTGTAAGTTGGAAATCCTGGGACGAAGGTCATTGCAAGGCCACAAGAAACTTATAATCTATACTCGTCTTATGTAAGAAATACTTGGTGAATGATGGATCACTCGGGGGACTGTTAACTCAGAATAGGGGATGGTTTATCTTGGAGGGTGATGAAAACAAAGAAAATAAACTTTAAGGAATTTTCTATGCACATTTCATGATATATCTATAGTCCTAGTATAGATATTCCCTGGTCAGTATATACTGGAGCACTATAAGGGAATTGGGGTAAAAATATTGAGGGATTGTTAACTTGGAGAAGGGAACTCGAGGGATTGTTGAAGGGATCCCCATTCCTTGTGTTGTGCAAGTTGATGGGGAAGAAGTGCTATGGATTGGGACATATGTAGAGGGTGTGACAAGAGGAACAATGAGATGAATTCTTTCCCTTGGAAACCTCGTGAAAGAAAATAAATACCCATGCAAATAAGTATTGGATAAAGATGTCATATTTATTTGATGAAATGAATATATGTTCTTACCTTTTTGGTTTTAGAAAATTTCCATGGACATTATGACTATTTCATAAGGATGATTATAGCATGCATACTTCTTAATGATTAATATAGGTACATGTGGATGTGCCAATCCTGGAAAGGCCATCGGGGAAATGGAAAGTCAATGTTGGTGCATTGTGGACAAGATAGACAACAACTAATCCAAAGTACAAGAACCAATAATATTGTGGCAAATGGGGATAAACAAGAAACTTGGGAACTAAAGGACATCATGTAGCAGCATATTGTACATGTCTAAAGACATGCTAAATTATGTTACAGTATATATAGTGTTAATGATGCACCAAGGAAGTTTCATAAATTAAGGGGGAGGGGAATGTAACAGCCTGTTTTTTATTCCATAATGTAATCATGTAAATATTAATGAAATTGCTAAAAGTCAGACATGAATGGTATAGTGTGACCATATTATGTAATTATGTACATTTTATATTAATATAAATCCATAACTACTATAGGCTAAGAAGGACGAAAAAGAGATACGGGGGTATGATTCCATGAGAGGGAGAATGGGAAGGGGGTTTAAGGGGGAGATGATCTTAGTGACTAATAATTTAAGTCACTATCCTTATTATACATTTTATCCTAAGTTTTATAAAATCCTCTTTAATTAAAGTTCATTAGACTTAATATGGGTTAATTATTCTAAACTTGGGGATTAGTGGGAAAAAGGTGAACCTCCCATGAGTGCCATGTGTCAAGCTCACATCACCCTTGCTTGTCGCTTGACTAGTTCTCAACATGCATACAAATCATTGAGAACTAGTTCATTTTATCATCATTTTCCCATGATTTAACCATTAGTTGTTGTCATCTTTGAGCCACCATCACCCATACCATAGCCTACAACCATCACCCATACTATAGTGTAGACATTCCATCCGGGAATTGAAGAGTTCCTTGGAGTCTCAACATAGAGAGTCCCTGCTCAGCCTATACGAGAGATATAGAAGGGAATTGGGGTAACAACCCTACGGAATGTTAACTTAGAGAAGGGAGCTTGAGGGATTGTTAACTTGGAGAAGGGATACCCATTCGTTGGGGTTTTGCAGGATGATGGAGGAGGTGTTCTAGCAAATTGGGATTGTTGTAGCAGGGAAATTCGGTACCTTCTCATGGATTCATATCCTCAGGTCGAGCTGTCCTTTGTTATAGAGAGAGATGGCATAATAGAGTGCCTACGGCTGGGAGGAATGCCCTTAGTTTGCAACCAATTCGATTATATTATCACATAAGTGTCCATTTGTGTATGAAATGCTTGTATTTATCTTTGTAATGTAGTTTATTAAATTACATTTATCTTACAATTAAATGCATGGAATTCTTGGCATTGTGTGAGTGCATTCATGTAGAAATAACTAGTGACAATTTTATATATGTTTATATATTAAATATGGGCTATTATATACATATTCAATTATGTTGCAAATGGTTAATTAATTTAATGGAAAATGAACTTAAGTGTCATAAGTGAATTCAAATAGTGGTTTGAGTATTTCATGGCTCTGGGATTTTTATTTGCCAATCCTAAAATGAATATATTCTTGTTTAAATATTGTTTTATTACGCTCCAACCAAAATTTCCAATAGATGTATTTTGGCATTGCATGACAATATCTCTTGAGAGTTGGATTAGTTAGGAATGATCCTTTAAAATTTCTATTCCAAAGGTTAAGCATATCTCTCGAGTCTCTATGATCCTACGACATCCATTATTTGACAAATTTATTTGAGACCAAATAGCCAAATTTTTTTGTATAAATGCAATCAAAAAATGCGTGGCATTTATTCTCCACTTTTGTTTCACATAAAGAATATTTAAAAGGTTGTGATATCCCATGTTTTTGGAGGTTATATATTGTTAAAATTTTACCTTTAATCACTATCCAATAGGAAGTGTTAACCTTTGGAGGACCAATTCCATGCTAAACAACAAATTTCCAAATTGTTTACCTTTGGAAGACCAATGCCATGCCAAACATATTTCCAAATACTGGAATTTTGAGGAAGAGGAAAGGATAGGAGTTTTGCTTGACACTATGTCATTTGGTTAAAGTTTTGAATTTTCCAAAGGACATTTTGGCAAACTCAAGTCTCACTTTCAAGAAAACCTATAACATGTTTTCGTTGAACTTGTGACTGTAGTATGTTTCTATCATGAGTTGGACACTTGTAAACTTCCACGTGTACAAGTTGACAAATCCATAACTACCATAATTAGTTTAACAATCAGACTCAAATATCGGTGAAAAAATTCTTAGGCATTTTGTCATGGAGCGCCTTATATATTGGACAGACTTTCCCTCGGGAGGGGAGCCTGTCAAATGGGCACCGTTGGATGAGAGATCCAATGGTACCCATTTGACATGCTCCCCTCCCAAGGGAAAGTCTGTCCAGTAAATAAGGATTGCCTTTTGTCATAACCCCGATGATCTATCATCGCACTACCGACTCAAAATCAATGTAGATTCTTTCAATTTGCTGAAAATTTTACCAAAAATTCCATCGCGAGATCGTGATAGTTACAACAAAATATAATACACTCCAACGAACTCGTTGTAACAATTATGAAGATGTTCATCACAAATTCAATTTCCTAAATTTAAAAACAAAATGAGCAAAGTGTGTCTAGGTGGGGCCCACTCCCAAATTTTCATCAATGTTGCTTAAATTAAATGCTTACAATGAATGTGGAACTCAATAACATACTTTGTATTATTGTTAATTCTATCCTTAGGCCATATGGTTTTTTTACAATTCCTTGAAACCTAAACTATGTTTTTAATTAGCCTTTAGGGATTGAAATTGTGTGTTTCTATTTTCCCATAGGTCACTAGGCTATGATAGGTTTTTTGGATTCTTGTGGTATCATTAAGGTTAACATGGTAATATCTAGGTATTGGTTGGAGGCTAAACATGTAAAAGCATTAGATTGGATCTCGTGGTATGCCTAGATAGAAAACCAAACTAGACTTTTGAGAAAAAAAACAATTAGAAATTCAACAATAAAGGGTCAAACAAGTTAATCCCTTGTGATATTGTTTTCTCATAGAGAGAATATCATGCATGATGAGCACAAACATATCTAGTTACTCTAAACACACAACAATATTGAGAATGTTTGTACAACACATAAAGTGGATGTAATATTTTCCTTAGTTCAAAATTGTAATTGAGTATCATAAGATAACCACTGAAAATATTTCATATTTCCTATCGAGACTACTACTAGTCAAATTGATTATGTTTGTGTAAAGTCAATAATTTGGATTCAAAAAATTCAAGGAAGCATCCATATAGTTTCCAAACTTTTCACATATCCATTCAATCCTCCAAAACTTAGTGATGTGGAAGTTAAATAGACTATCTACTAAAGTGTGATATTATATGCATTCTTAACACAATCGATGTTCATAAGGAGATGATGAAAACCATTTGTTGTTAAAAGCACGCCATTCCAAGGTTGTAGGAAACTTTAGAGTGCATAAGATAGTCACAATTCTATAGAAGTATTTTGACTGGACAAAAATGGCACATATAGTAGCAAGGTTTGTGGGTGGATATTTCCTTTGTATCATTTCAAAATTGATAAAATAAAAATTGGGAAATACATACAACTACTACTCCTAACAAGACCATGGGATTTAATGTCAAAGGACTTCCTCAATTGATTGCTAATGAGAAGTAGCAAAACAATTACAAGAGGGGTCCTATGTACCTCCAACTCAAAAAATACAACAATGCCACTTGTTCATATCGTTTGATGTGGATGGTTCATGTAACACCCTCTTGTCCACGTGGATCCTCCACATCACACATTTTTCCATGTGGCACGGTTGGGGACCACTTCATTTTTTTTCCAAATTTTGAATTTCATAGTTATGTGAAATTTTTATTTCAACAATAAGGGATTATAACCAAATTAATCTTGGCCTTTCTTCCTCCAACATGGAATTTCTTTGCCATGTAACTTAATAATGTGGAAGTTCTTTCTCATGTAACTGAATACAAACTTCACATTAATAAATCTGCAAATTTTGAAAAAAAATCACCCAAATCCTCTCAAATTAATCCACCATTCATGTTGTAGACCACGGGATTTAACTCATGACTCAATTAGAATTCCATATAAAAACTAAAACCACAGATTTTCATTCTAAAATTCCATCAAGCACTTCATCTACAAACTCTAGTTTTTCTTATAAGAGTGTATTCTAGCCCATACTTCCCTGGTGATACAACTAAGAGATCTGACACCACTCTATCATGTCCCCATCCATCATTTTAAACAACGGGAGGGGACATGAACGAATTACGGGCTTCTAAATTTTTTCCTCATGGGAATATTATGAATCCATAGCATTTAAAATGTGTGTGCAGATGCATAAATAAGGGCACATCAGAAATAAACTCTATCCACACACACACAACATGAATTTACGAGCATAATGATCACATGCATATGATAAAACATTGCACATCCAAATACAAAGAAAATACTTGTCTTTAAACAAAGAAGATCCAAGCAAATGGCTATGTAAGAGAAATTTTCCACCCAACCATAGGAACTATGTCCAACATATACTCTTTCTACTGAGAGGACACCCCCAAGTTGGGTTATGAGGCCATTGAGAAGAGGAAACACATATAGTCTTCTCTCTCTCTTCCCACAACCAACTTTTCTCTAAATGCTTAACCAAATTCTCATCTAAATCTCTACAAGAATCTTACTCAAAAATTATAGTATTGGCTCCCATAATACCTCCTCCACACAACACCCTTCTAGGCTCAGGAATCCCCTTCACCAATCCATGGTTCCCTTGGGTGATCCATCTATACAGGTGCTAACTAGTGTGTGCATAGAATGAGTCCAACATGTATGTTATTGGAGAACCTCTTGTAGCATTAGTTCATGAATAAGTAGAAGAACTCAATGGTAAATGTTCCTATGTTTCCCAACCTCTATGATCACCTCCAAGGTCTTTTTTTCCTTCAAATATATAGCTCTATGTTCAAAATATAATTTATGGGCCATGTACAGTCTAATAATGGTAATGGTATGCACAACATGTGGAAGAACACCACATAGTGTAAATATACCTAAAAAATAGAAAATGAGTGGTTAACTCCAAAAGATAGGAGAGAAAGGAGATAAGAAAACTGACATAACTTCTAACCATAGAAGAAATTACCCTTATAACTATCATAGAAGTATATTTGTCCATGCTTCCATAACTACATGAGAGGACTTTCCTCAAGAACCTCACACATGCATTCAATGATTGGATTTAATAGTCAAAAGGAAGTAATTGGCTCATGTAAAGCACATGACAACAATTGGATTATCTTGAAGTTTGACACTTGTAAATAGAGATTTAATCTCCCATAGGCCCCCTTTCCTCTCCCCCTATAGTGTAATCATAGCCCCTCTAGTGCTCTTTACACATTTATCTTGGACCATTTTATTTTTTTCCAACATAATATTTACATAGCTTTCGAGTTAGCATGACAAGCCCAACCATATGGTCCATTTAGAGATATTTACATTATACATGCCTACATTCACTAGTCGGTTCTTGGCCCTGGGTTCCGCACTAGGAATACATACTAGCATATTTACAACATTTACATAATTTTGATTCAATACATTCCAAGTCAAAATTGGCGGTATTACAAAGTTGGCATTGGCATTGATGGTTCTATGGATATTGTGATGTGTTATAGGAGATAATCAATATTGGAGTCATATTTTTCCACTCATTGGTGTGGAAAGAGGTAGTGGTAATGTTGGAGGTGAGTGCACCATTATGTTTTCTTGGTGGGTTGATTACAGTGCAATGAGAGGATTGCATAATAGTTGTATTGAATCTCTCAGTGATGGAGAAAAATGCTACATATGACTTCATAGCACCATAGTTAACCTTGGACTCAACTTGTTGTCCCATAGGTTGGTATAAACCTAATCCAAGATAGGGAACAACTAGCCTTATGAGAGGTGGCATGCATATACAAGAATTATTCATATTCAACCATTTTGTCATACTAATGTGAGTTATCACATGAGAAAAGGCCACAAGAGTCAAATAGGAGGGAATGGATCCTTATAGTGTCCCCTAAAAATGCTAAAGAAGGTGTGTTGCAAGTGCATAAGGGATCTAAGAGGTGATGAGGGTATCTCTTTCTATACTGGTCCACAATGCAATGAGAGATCCTTAGGCTAGACTAGTGAGAGAAAATAGATCTCACAAGGATTATGGAATCCTATAAAAACCAAAAAATATTTGGTGGGCCATGCTATTATACCAATGAAATGTAAAGATGAATTAACAATGGGAAAATTCACTAGTGTATAGCATGGTGCTCTTAAAACAACAAGGAACACCAATGCAAAACTATTTAATATGCACCATTGCATGTCTTGGAAAGCACTGGTGCTCTAAGGACATACAAGAATTAGTGTTCTAAGGAAAAATTGAGCATCAATGCTCCAAGACCTAAGAGAATCTCCAGTTCCCCCATTCCTAAAATAGAAGCACTAGTTCACATATAGCTTAGAGCAGAACCGGTGCATCAAATCCTAAAATATAGGCATTGTTATATACATAGCTTATAAAAGAACCAACGTGCCCATTCCTAATATAAAAGCATTGGCGCTCACATAACTTATAAGATCATTGATGTGCACATACCTAAAAGATCATTCGTTGGTGCACCCAAGAATATAGAGGAGCACTGGTGTTGGTACCAAAATCTTCCCTATCAAAATTTTTATATTCCAACAACAAAATGGTCAGATTTCACAAAGCATGCACTACAAAAAATAGTTAAGATTTCTTAATCTCTTCGATTATGTTTGGAGAGTTGATTTGTTCTCGTCAAGTTGAAATTGAAAACCAAGCCAAAATCGTAATTGATATTTTATTAATATTTTTAGTCATTTTTATAATTAAATTGTTTTGTATATAAAATTTCTATGTTTAATTACTATTGCTAGATTGAATTTAATTAACAAATACTTGATTATTAAAATGATGTGAGAGCATAACTTTTATTTGAATATTTCAAGTATTAGTTATTTCCCTTTTTATTAATGAATCTTTGATTTACAATTAAAAATTATGATTTTGATTAAATAAAAAATTACAGTTGGAAGCAATTGAAATAATGCATTAGAAACAAATAAAAGAATAATTTTTTGGAATGTATGATTAATGATATTTAAATTTTAAGTTATATATTGGAAACCAACCATACAAAACCATAGTGAGTGTCAACCCACTCAAATCACTTAATAATTGGATCTATTGTAATTACAAAACCACTCAATTGTTACATGGAAAATGTTTGATGAAAACTCTCCAAAACCACTCATCCACTACAAGTAATATGCACTAGTGCTCATAAAACAATGGTAGCACTAGTGCTCAAAGAAAACTAAGAATAACTGACCACGTAGGTCAAATAAACGCATGAACTTATAAAGAAAGGGCTCAAGTGATGGTGCAAAAACGTGTGTCCATTTCTTGATTGAGCTTGCCCCTCATTCTCGCTATTGTAAAATCTTAAAACAAATCCACCATTAACTTGCAAATAAAAGGAAACCCCTCAAACAAATAAAAAAACAAAAACAGAACAAGAAACCCCACATAATAAGAATATAATATTGAGAAAGTGAGAGAATAGAAAGAAAATCACTAATGGAGATATGTGAACCTATGTCATAGCACTTGTGTTCATAGGATATTTAAGAATACCTATATTTCACTAGAATTTCACTAGATGTTAAGAAATTCCTTCAAGAAACATTTTGTTGAAACCCCCTCCTAATACACCTTTTGAATTAAAACAATACTCTATTTTTATTAGATATCCTAGGTATCAATTTTTCTTTGACATTTTTAACACCCCTTTTATTATTATCCTTAACATGGTGGCATGAAACAACTCTTATAACCCCTAGAAACCTTGTAGGGTGAAATAAGACATCTTAGTAAGAGGAGATATTTAAGGATAGAGACTAACTTAGATACAATAACTTGACTTCATAATCATATGTTTCAATCAAATTCACACCACCTCCAATTACAAATCATACATGTTCAAAAACCATTTTCACTACAAAAATTGGATTCACACCACCTTCACACATAGATCATACTTATTCAAACAATAATATGACTTCACGCATAGTCTAATTCACACCAAATTTGGACATAGAGTACATATTCAAAGTTCAAATCCCCTAGTACCTTGTTCAAACCCATAGGTACGTAACTATAAATCCCCCTAACATGTTATATGTTTTTAATACATTAAAAATGCCTCTTGAACCCTATATACAAGGAAATATATTTCTTCAATTTTTTAAAGTATTACATCCCCCAATATGAACTCAAGTGCTATAGTATTACTTCCCTATTGAAACTCTCATGTTTTCTATCCATATATGTTGATGTAAAACCCTAAAATAAATCCACCATTAACTTGCAAAACATATGTGAAACCCTCAAACTAACCAAAAAAACATAGTTATTTGTATTTTTAACAACAATGTGATAGATGGAATAAAATATAAATAAAATCAATAACGCAAAGAAATGAAATACTGAAGAGGTAAAAAGTGGTTACTTGGATGCCATACTCCTTATCTTTACCTACATTCATGGTTATTTGTGTTGCATTCCCATGTAGAGACACATCATCTTACTCTTTTCTCATGTGAAATGAAAAAATGAAACAAACCCTCACTTTTAACTCTTTCTAAGAATCATCTTTAGTTTTTTCCCGCTTCTTTTAATAATTAAAAAAAAGGTATTGTTTGGTGCTTCAACATATTATCAACATAGATCCTATTAACTCCATATCTATCATGCACCCATAGGGATCAAATCCCTCAAGGTGCAAATTTTCCTCATGATCCCATTACATGAATGACATAGCACATACTTGAGGAGAAGTTTGAACCTTGAAGGATTTGATCCCTATCGACCCATAATAGATTGGAAGTTAATATGGATTTACACTAGTAATGAAACTATATTAGATAAAATCATAAAAAATTAATGCTACCAGGAATACAAAAAACAACATGTAAATTTTAAAAATGTAAAGATGGGTAAATTCCATAATATCCATATCAAGTAATTAAGTGGGTACAGTCAAACTTGCACTGGTAGAAAGAAATATCAATTATTAATTTAGATAATATATGACGTCTCACATCATGGAGAAGCCACGTGTCATCTCCATGTTGAGCATGAAATTACACTTCTCTCTCATATTATGTTGTAGAAAGCGCCTATTGGTGCAATGAGTGCCAAAGAGGAACATTGGTGTGCCCATCCCTTATGGGAGAAGTAATGCACACACACCTTAAATAGGAACACTAGCGCACCTATAACAAAGTGAAGTATTGGTGCACTGATACAGAAAAGGAGCACCACTGTTCCACTGTCAGAGGGGAAAAACATTATTTCACGTAAATAAACCTCATGAACCTACAAATAAAGGGAGGCTAAAAAAAACTCTTGTGGATATGCACCCATGCTTTATAGAATCTACCATTTTCTTTGGCAACCTTGTTTTCATTTCCTAGCTATATATGTGTATGTAAAACCCTCAAATAAATCTACCATTAATCTACAAAATAGAGGGAAAAAAATCCCAAAATAACAAAAAAAAAACTAGCTAAGAAATTAAGAAAAATAGTGAGAAATGGAAAATAATAGAAATACAATAAACAATGAGAATAATTGAAATAATGAAGCTCATAAAACAGGCTTACTTAGTTACAATATGTTTTGTGTTTCCTTTAATTTATGGTTATTTGTATTGCATTTTATTGTAGAATCACCTCCTTGTACTCTTCTTTCTTGTAGAGCCATATGAAATGAAGACACGAAACAAACACTTTTCTTTTTCCTCTCTTTAAAATTTGTCTTTAGGCTTTTCCCTCCTCTTTCAATTAGTTAAAAGAAATATGAATTAATGTTTGTTGTACAGGTTTATTAGGAGCTCTAGTGTTCCCATACCAAAGATGAACACCATTTCATCCACATCTTAAAGAAGAGAACCAACAAACCCTTACCTAAGAGGAGTACTGGTGTCTTTTTGAGATATTGACGCTTTGGTGTTGATGTGTCACGGCATACCAATGCTCCTAAACCAATGTAAAGCATCAGGATTCCAATACCAAAGAGAAGCACCAATGTAATAAGGGATTATTGACACTTCAGTGTGCATTGGTATATAAGCACCTAGGTGTCTATACCACTGTGGATCATTAGTGCATCTTGACCAAAGTGGAGCATTGATGTCCTTTTGACATCTTTTTGCTGCAGTACACTTGTATACATGGAGCACTAATGCATTTCATATTAAATAGTTCTAGCATGCCATTATAGTTTAGACGCACCACCAAAAGAAATCCATTAAAATCCCCAATTGCTCACCTATACTATAATGGAGAATGAGGCAGGCTCCAAAAAAAACCTCCACTAAAAGTTATTTTCCCTGTAGTGACTGAGATATAAAATGTAAACCCCTTACTGTATGATGTTAACTCAACCAAAAAAAGTATGGAAAAATAAAACTGACATGTTGGTTTTGTGATGAGATAAAATAAATTAAAATTAAATAAAAATTAAATAAAAATATTTTCTATTAAAACATTAATTATTTAATATTTGATAAAAAAAAAGTTAAAATAAAATTCGTAGCAAGAAAATGATGAACACATAAAACTATATAAACTAACATTAACCAAATGATTACTTACAAAATAACAAAAATACATCCCAAAAAAATCGCTATGATCGAAAACATTTAAGCATTTACTTTATCAATTCAATCTAAATTCTCATCGTCTTTCTTTAAAAAAAAAACAACAAACAAGAAACTAACTCACTCACTCGTCATCTTTAAAAAAAAAACATAAAATCATTTAACATAAGGATTTTAGTACTTTACATTCCTGAGTTTGCCAACCAATAAATATAAAACCATATAAAGAGAGTTTTAAAGCAATTAAAAAAGGGAATATGTCTCACTTTAAAACATATTCAATATAAAGAAAACAAATGTAAATATAAATTTGTATAGTTCTTAATTCCATAGGCTAAATATAATATATTATTCTCTTTTGCCAACTTTGAATTAAATATGATAATATATTTAATATTATTTTCTTTTGTAATTTTTAAATTAAACATGACAATATATTTAATATTATGTGTTTTTTTTCAATTTTAAATTAAATTAAAATTAGTGTATCCAAAGTAGTGAGGTGTTCTATAGTTCATTAGGGAGAGATGTCACATACCACCATGTAACATGACGTTACAAAAAGGAAATAAAGTAATAAAGTAATTATAAATTCTTGTCAGTTAAATTCACATCTCAAGAAATTGGATCCCTTTAAATGCTTGATAAATCCGGGCTTAAGATGGATTTATATTAATTTTAATTATCAAATTAAACTTTAATAAACATAATTAATGATAGGTTGAGATTGACATTCATCTCTCTTGGCTTGTATATTATGATTTTTCCTTACTAAGATGTTTCTTCAATTTGTATTCTAGAGTAAATCACAAACACCGCCATCTACACTTCCATGATCACTTCGAAATATGGACTCTTAAGGGGAGACAAAATATAGTCCAATCACAACAATTTTAGGTGATTTTTTTAACAAAAAAAAGATCACAACTCAAATTTTTTTATTAAAAACTCTAAACCATATTATTCATTTGGCATGTGATTCCATACACAAAGCTCTTCTTCAACATTACTACATTAAAAATAGATGCATGAGAGTAACATCATCATCTGAAATAACATATATACTACATAGAGCATGCTTAATAGCTAGATAAGTCATCCATAAAAGGTGTTTGTCCACCACTAATGTAGTTACAACTAATATATTCGGGGTAGAGGACTATAAAAGATTAAGGATGTCAGCCATGATGTACTCCACAGAATTAGTCTCTATGTGCATATTACAAAATAAATAGGCTTGGATCAAATTCCTTAACTATGTCATTGATGACCTCCCACAATTGCAAAGTGCCAACCGTTAGGTGGAGTCCCATTTTATGTATTGTATAAACATTTAATGCAAATTCAATTATGCATAAGAAATTTGATCATCCACTCTATCAATTAATTATAGAATGGACAATTGCACTAACTCTTTAATGTGATAGATGTTTTAAAATTTAATGATGTGTTATTATATATAAAAAAGAAATGTTTGTTATTTATATATTATAGAAAAAATGTATAGAAAAAAATAAAATAAATAATTAATATAGTTATATATAAATAGAAATATTGTATATATGCCATATGGATGAAGAGAAATTTTTTTACAATGTAAATATAAATATTTTAATAATAATTAAAATTATGTTGCCCACAAGGGTGTAGTTCATTGGCAGTTCATTTGATATGAAGTCACATGATGTAAATAGAGGTCAGGAGTTCAAATCACATAGACTTACCCGTGTCCTATGCTTGCGGGAAGTTGTGGGGAACATAGGAGTATAGTGGTAATGGATGGGAACTGACACCGTGTAACGCGAGTACGCGCGCCTCCCTAGTTACCGATTCCCCTAGTATAAAATAAATAAATAAATAATCAACATTTTGTTTTTATATAATTATATGTGTATAAGTTGTGAGAGTTGAGTAAGATTACAACCAACCTATATGAGATATGGATTCCTTTTTTCAAATGAAAAAAAACTTCTTCTTGCTATTCGTGCAGAATTGAAGAAAAATTTACATCATTCATCGTTCTTTACTACACCCTGCCAAACCTATCAACTATCACAAATCCAATACAAAATATTTCATGATAATCCTGACCACTTCTCCTATCATAAACGTTAAGTCATAGAACTACGGACTATTACATAGAAAATTCATCCTTTAGTTCATACCCCCAAAAATAGGATGAACATCATAAAAACTGACTTTGCCAAACTGATATTGACAAAAAACTAACTAAGATACAAAAAACTAGAAGACTACATAAAGCAGTCCATCTCCTGAACTCCTTCACTGATTATAGAACCTTCCAACTCTTCATGGAAGTGTATATAACGTTCTTCTTCCATTACAACTTGCTTTGACAACCAGTCAACATCCATATTATATCTTTTGGATATATGATTTAAAGAACACTGATGAAAGGAATTGATCAGAGCTCTGATTCTCGCACACCATTGTTTAAGTTGGATAACCTGTAACCTATATCTACCATTTTCCCATTACACAATCACTATGTAGTCACCAAATAAAGTGTGAGAATTTATGCCATTAAAAGAAGCAAAACTTAAAATACCCCCAAAACTGAGCAACTTAACTCTTGTGTTACTTCCCTTTCCACCTCCCATCCATAATATGAAACAATGATCCATGTTTAACATAAGTATCATACCACAACCACATTCACCATTTGAAGAAGCTCCATCAAAGTAACCAACAAGCATAGATAAATTGTGGATAGGAGAATGTAAAATACTTGGAGTCTTGTGTTTTACCAAACCTTGATAATCCTTGAAAATAGTAATTCCTTTTATCACAAAATGATGGACATTAGGGGTAACATCTTCAAAAAAAGGTTTGTTTCTCATATTCCATATAGGCTAGCTGATGAAAATAGGAAGAAATTTGCAGCTACTTTCTTCATGATACCAAGTATTGAAATTATCCTCAATGTTAGAAACACCCCAAACAAAAATAATATTTAAGTCCTGAGAAGCTAAGGACCATACATTTCTACTAAAAGGAAAATGGATAAAGGTATGATATTCCATAGAGTCGGAATTCCTCCTGCACATAACACAGTAGCCGAGGCCCATCCATCCTCTCTTCATCAGATTCTACCAAGTCAAAAACCTATCTTTCAATAACAGCTAGAAAAAACATTTGATATTTTGTGGAATGTGTCAGCTCCACAATTTGCAATGCCACCAACAAATTTCAGCATGAAAAAAAGTGTG
This sequence comes from Pseudotsuga menziesii, assembly GCA_001517045.1. Lineage (NCBI taxonomy): Eukaryota > Viridiplantae > Streptophyta > Pinopsida > Pinales > Pinaceae > Pseudotsuga > Pseudotsuga menziesii. The sequence continues at coordinate 535,509 of LPNX010113788.1, forward strand.
TATAACAACATCATAAGTAATCTTTGCAGAAACATATCCATCCTTTTTATTCCAAACCCAAACTAATATGTCTTTTGTGTCATCCGATTTGTGTAAAATTAGCAAAGCTATAGGATCATCAAGCTAGATTGAACCTCATTGTGAAAGAAGAATGAATGAGGAAGAAGAATTTCAGTGCTAGAATGATCAAACAATCATGGTGAAATTATTTAGACAAGAGGAAACAATTTGACAACATAACCATAATTTTATAATAATTAACCTGTATGTAATACATCCATGATACAATAAAGAGAATTTGAATCCTCTAGGAATGAATCAAATTCCATGAATTGGATTGTATCCAGAGATCACTAACTGTGGAAAAATCACCACTGGGAGCTCACTAGTGTAATTCCAGACAACTGGAACACCTCACAATTAGTGAACTAACCAAGCTAGGTGAGAAAAGGCGCTCCATATCCTTAAATCATGCAAAGCTAGAGCTACACTAACTAAAGATGAACTAATTTTGTCCCATAAGAGCATAACTCAACACATACTAGGGTCAATTGATGGTGGGACTCCCATAACTCACTATGGATTCCTAAAATATAGGGATTGGCCTCTGGAGCTACTAAAATCATGCATATTGGTGCATCAAGTGGTAAGTGGACCGCAAATAACTTCTCCATGTTACTAATGAAGTGGAAACATACTCCTAAGCTAAGAAACTGACATTTAGACTATGGCGGACAAGGGAGGATTACAAATTAATCCTAACACCCCCCTTTAATCCAAACTTGGACAACCTAGGCCCTGAAAACTAAGACCAAAGGTCACTCATACAATATAATGCAAAAAAGTAACTGCTCAAGCAAATGAGGAAATTGGGAAAACCTCTTGGGTACACCCCCCCCCCTAAAAATGAACAACAAAGAAATGGATCAAGCTTTCGCACCAAGAGACAAATTTCTCCCAAGTAAAAAACTAGGTGACAAATTTATGTAGCATACCCCTCTGTGGAGAATTAATGCAATGTGATGGTCCTTATGTGCTCTAGTTCCCTAATACAGTGCATGTGAAGCTCTCCACCTTCTTCCAATCTGATGCCAAATAGGAGAAGAAATGTCATTGCTTTTGTAGCCTAACTTGCATCTTTTGAACCTCTACGATAGTATGGAAGAGTTCAAATGTGAATGCATGGCACTGGGGGCTTGCTTGATCCCATACAATGGTTTCTTCAACTTTCATTCCAAGGAAGAATCATTAGTGTACCCCTTAGGTTGTTCCATGTATATTTCTTCTTCCAATTTACCATGTAGAAATGTACTTTTGTCTCTTCTTTCTGGAGGAAGAGAGACATGATCCAATGTCTCATTGTTCTTTAGTGACTCATATTCCTTATCCATGGTTTCCTTCCTTGGTGAATCATAGAAATCCAATTTGTAGAATTATTGATCAGACCTCACCGTCATGTAGCATCTCTCTGGTATTTTATAGAAACAATCTGGGAGAAGTGGACTTGTATGACATAGCACAAGGTTCTCATATTGAACTGATATATGGTTCTCCTTTTGTCAGACAAAGCTCCAGCCAGGTTCCCAACAACCTTTTTGAGCCCATTTAAGCCTAGGATTGGGAGTAAGGACTGGATATGAATTTGTTTGAACTCCATTCTCAATACCAAGATATGATTCAACTTGGTCCTCAGCTTTGAATATGAATCATCACAAGAAACATCATCATATGTAAATGGTTTAGGTAGAATGAATTTACCTTTCCTCTTAACAGGATACAGATATTGCACTAAATCTGAGTATGGAACAAGTGTGAGAAATCATATGCCTTGGAGGCATGTTTTGCAACACCTTTAACTATCAGATTCCCAGTAGAGATATATGAGATCTCAACTGAGTCATGCTCAAATAAAACTCACTTTGGTGAGCCTGTATGAGTCATCTGATATACAGACAACATATTTGCTGCTAAAGAGGGCATATATAGGACATTTTTTAACACTCCATGTTCTAATTTTATTGTACCCTTCCCTTCAGCTTGGATTTAAGTATCATCTCCCATGTGAATACTTGGACCATTAGTTATATTTAAGGAAGAAAATGATTCTTTGGAGTCAACCATGCGGCTGAAGGCTCCTGAAACAATGAGGAAGGCTTGATATTTTGAAAATATAGCCTTCGGTGCATGGAATCTCTCATGATTTTCAATCTTGACTCTAGAATAATCCTTCCTTGCGTCTTTAGGGAGGACAATATTACGATTTTCAAGAAGTCTTGACATCTAATCTATGGTTTTATTCATACAAAATTTCTTTGAATGGTTTCCTTTCTTATAGTAGGAACACTTGGCCTCTTCAAACCTCTTATGTTTGTCCTTCATAGATACAGAGGCTCCATCTAAAGGATAAAAATCCTCCTTTGATTTAAATCCAGTGTTATTTTTTTCCTTCCCCTTCTGTCTCCCTTGATCTTGAGTATTCTTGGTCTCCTTTGCCAAAAGAGCTTGATTCTTGGAGGCTTTGATGGATCCCATTTGGATCATCTTGTCTTGTTCTTAAATGAGGGATTCAGTGAATGCATCAAGTGAGGGAATTTTCTAGTTTGGGGTTTTCAATCTCCTGGAGTGAAAGGTAGACACAAATACTAAACAATTTGGGCCAAGATTTCTTAGAATGGAGAGCACCAATTGCTCATCCTTCTTGTCAATTCCACTCTACTTGCATTTCATGACCAATGACTTGAACTTGGAGAAGAATTGCTGGATGGTTTCGAAATTGCTGGGTTGAAGAGAAATCAGTTCATTCTCCAAAATGTGGCATCTCATCTCATCCTGCTTGCCAAACAGTGATTCAAGATTCTTCGATACTTCCCTTGGTGTTTTTAATCCATCAAGGTGGAAGAGTAATCTCCTGGAGATATGAATGTACATGAAACTAAATGCTTCATCCAATTTGTTTAGATACTTCGATTTCTCAAAAGGTTGATGGGGTTCGACCTCCTTTCCCATTGTGACCCTACAAAAACCTTTGTTGTGCAACACAATCTGCAATATATCTACCCTCCAATCCAAATAATTGAAGCTTGTGAGGATCCTCGAAGTCAAGACTATTGAATTCTCCATTTCTCAGCTTTAGGAGTGACACAATTCTTCTGAATTCTTCAATTTAGCTACATAAAAATTTCTATTCAAAGTGTTATAGCCGATTTTACCACACCTGGTTGATCACATATTTATGGCATTCCATGTCCCTCAGCAGACTCCTTGGACCCCCTTTTCCCATATTATACTTTGATGTTCCAAGATTATTCCCAAAAAACACTTGTTTATGCCTATACCTGACTTTTAAAGCTATAATCGTGTGTATATGCTTCTTTTGATTCAAAACCTATGTACATTGGGAAATGTGCATAAATCCAAATTTTTTTGGATTTTTACTCATAGAGTTCTGAATATCTTGACTCTTGGCCTTCCATATTCCTTGAGAATGCTCGGACTCAATCCTCCATTGCTTATTTGGAGTGCTATATATTGAGCCTCTTGGATACATTAGAGGAGGATAAAATTGAGAGCAAGGAAACTATAGTCCATTGTTGCCTCACTTGTTATGCTTGAGTCTGCATCCCTTTGTCCCTTTGGAGCACACATTGACGCTCTTCCCAAGATTTCCTTTCCTTTGTAATATTTCCATTGAGATATAGAGGATTGAAGTGGTGGAGGCTCGGGTGGAGGACACAATTTCTTGGGTTCGAAGAAGTGTCGAAAAAGGTTGTCACTATTGTATCTCTGTTTTTATTAATAGAAATATCCATTTCATGTCCAATACATGTGCATAAATATGAATATTGTATCCATGGATGTATTTATTTTCTTATACATGATTGATTATATATGCTAGAGTAGGCCTAACACTTGAATATATATCATCTTGTCTTGTTTGTTGTTGTTGAGAGAAAATTGGGAATACAAGTGTGATTGGAAAAGTTCAACGAGGATCTACATCAACCGTCTAGAATAAGGTACGATTCATATCCCTTAGTGTTAGATGTCTTTATTGCTATTGAATATTGGAAAGGATTGATTTTTGGTGTCATTTAGTCTATTGTGGTACACCCCAATCCATAGGAAGTTTCTCTCCGTAACATAATTGGAGACTCCACTGGGGAGGTTCCTTGTTTTTTCTTTGGGGATTGGGTGCACAATGTGCTTGAATTGCTCTCTGTTCTTTGATTTTCTGTGTCGGGTCTAGAAGCAGGATTACCCTTTAGTGTCAATTTGAAGTAATTTTGGTCTTGGCCTATCATTTTACCCTCCTTTTCTTCTTGTACATGAGTTTTTTCTTCATAGTTGCGTATACACGCGGTTTTCTTCTGAATTCTCACATATGTACACAGGTTTTTCAGTGAACAATTGTGCATGCCTTTGTTTTGAGCTTTATTTGGATGATTGGAAGTTGCTGGATTAGTTTTGAATGTTGTTGAGTCTTCCTGGATGTTGTTGGTGTCTGTATACTGCATTTGTTTCTTACCAAAGACCCTTTTTGAATTATTTTTCATTAGATGTTGTTCTTGTCATCTTTTTCCTTTTTGTTTTGGGATTAGCACATTATGTATCTTTTATCTTGGTGCCTTGCTTGGTTGTTGTCTGTGAGTGGTTGCAGGGTTTGATAGTCATAGAGTCTTTTGATGCTTTTACATCTCATTTATTTCAAAAAATACAAAAATATTTGACTTTTTGCATATTTATGTATTGTTGCATATTTTCACTTGCATGGTACTTGCATCAGGTCTGCTTACTGAATTTATAGTCAAGTTTTCATTTGAGAATGATTACATTATCATTTGAAGGAAAAACATGCATCTCATGTAGTGGCATACACCATTTTTCATTTAGACAAGATTGCACTTGGCATTGTTTATTAGGTGTGCTCATTTATTTCACTGCTGAGTCATGATACCACTGGTTGCACAATCATTTCCCTTTGAGTAATCAAAACCATTAAAATCAACGCTTAAATTTAAATGAATTACACATTTTTCTTTGTTAGGTTACATCAACAAGATTAGTATTTAGAGTCTTGGAATAGTTCATTATGAGTTAATTCTCCAATACTACTAAACTAAACAAGTAGGTGTTTGTCAAGGTGAGAGAGTGAAATCCTTGGTATAATTAGTGTTTCTTGAGAGGCTCCTCTTACACAAGAGTTAAGCACAAGGCAGCGTACATGATTGGGGTTGGGATATCCCTTGGCCACTTTCTGTGAGCACAGGAGATATTTCTAGGATCGTATTCTTATCTGGGGGATTTTGAGGTGTCGATTGGTGCTTTCGAGCTTCGGTCTTTGCTACCCTTCCCATACGGTCAATCCCTCCTATGACTGTCCACCTGAGCATTGGTTATATTGGGGATACCTTAGTTTCCTTACCTAGGTATCACAGGGGGTGCTTGCAGAGGTTATTCTATGAGTGTCCTAGCTAGGTAGGGTTCGGAAATCACAGTCGTTGTATGTGTTGAAGCTGAGGGGGACTATAATTGGTTACACACCTCTGCTTGTAGTTTGTGGGAGTCTCAAGCCTCTTCTAAGCGATACATACCTGCTGCATTCGGGAGCTCATATATCCTCCCCTTGGTTTTCTTGTATTTTGGCTGTAGATTTTCTTAGGAGTGTTCTTTGTGTACGCTAGATTTATTTAGGGTACATAATTAGTTTGAGTCTTTTTATTTTGTTGAGTTATAGTGGATTCGGGTGCAGCACTTCACCGTTCTCGTTGTTTAGCAGGTCTTTCACCTTCTATGTCTACTCCTCCTTTGCGAGAGAGAATTAGATAGTCTGGGCAGATCAATACTCACTTTGATTCACACACATATCTCACCATGAGTCATTCATCCAAGATCCTAGAGAATCCCCCTTCTCTATCCCCCGGGGCAGAGGCTATACCTGAAAGTTTATATGGGGCTCCGAAGGAACCCGATCAATTTGAGGTTGGGGCGTCACATAATGTTTTATCACAGTTTCCAGACTATGTAAATTCATACTGTCGATATTTTTCACAAATTCTGAGCGGTGAGACTCATCCTACACCCTCTAGCACTGGCTCTAGATATGGCATGCCAGACATTCCTGAGATTGGATCGACACCTAATGTCGGATCTAGTGTTGACCCTAGTGCTACACTTGGGGGAACTTCCATTCCTTTCCATGCAGATAGATTTGGTAATGGTCATATTGCACCTTCTACTCTTGTAGTGGGAGGATCCTCACACACGCAACCTAGACCTAGTACTAGTATTCCCCTTCATGGAAATAACCCTAGACATGTGAATATTGGGAATAAAAGTTATATCTCATCCCATGTTCCATCGTCTTTAGCACCTGTTCCTTCAAATGTGTTTATAATGACACATCCTCCCCCTAACTTGCATGGTCCTTCAGGCCAGAGTTCTACCATTAGCCATGTTGTTCCCCCGTCTGCTAACACCGTAGTGTCACAAGGCTATGTTCCTCCTTATGTGTTAGTAGGGTATGTACCACCTTATGTACCACCTTATACACCACCTTATGGGTCCGAGACTCAACCTGCTTATCAGTCTTATAACTATGGCTTCGTAGCACCCTAGTCTCAAGGTATCCCGAAATACAATGTTCCCATCCACCCTATTATGGGTCAAACGGGAGGAGGTTACTATCCCATTGGCCAAGGCCATGGAGTTTACAACAACCAGACCTATGTGAACCAGTATTATCAGGGAGTGTGGAACCAAATGCTATAGCCAAGGATCCATTTCTTAGTGATGTTAAATTTACCTGACTTATCAAGATTGACTCATGATCCGACATGGCCAGTTGTCCCTCCCAAGATTCCTTCGAACATTCCAATATTTGAAGGTAAGACTGGTGAGGTCCCTGGTGAGCACGTCACAACTTTCCACCTATGGTGCTCTTTGAATTCACTAAATCATGATTCTATTCGTTTAAGACTATTTCAACGCACCCTCACAGGTCCTGCGATGAAGTGGTATATAGAGTTTCCTGAGGCACATTTCGGACCTTTAATGACTTAGCCATGACCTTCCTCAATCACTTTCAGTTAGCTGTGTGTTACGATGCCGGTATTGAACTCTTATAGATATTTTGGTAGGATAAATGCACCCATCTCTCTGATCACATTCAAGAGTGGCATAGATGAAAGTGATTGATTAAGGCTCACATTCAACTAGAATTTCTCCTGAAGTGGTTTCTCAAATCGTTATTTCCCTATATAGTGAAGGATGTTTCCACATCCGGAGTGTAGAATGAGGAACAAGCTGTCTTTTGAGCTCGGCAATTAGACTTGATTTATGCTTAGTCTGGGATTTTGTATGAGATTATTCCAAATGCACCATGATCCAATTTCGATCCAAAGTTTGAACCTAGGCCACATGTCGATGTCATTGTTGGCTCTGCAAGTGCTAAACCTGCAGACTCGATTACAAGCCAAATGAACAAGTTGTCTATTAACCAGTTTGCATCGGGACAAGCTACGGCTTTGTCTCATCCCACTCAAACGGTGGATGTACTTTCCATGCAATCCTTGAACTAGAAGGGTGACGAACAACCCGAATGGAATAAGAAGAAAGGTAGAAACAAATGAAAGGGTGGGAATAGGAATGGAAATTCTAATGATGACAAGAATGATAGAAATGTTGAGGGGAAAAGAAGGTTAAACGTAAGGTTAAGTTCTTGTGCAAGATTTGTGGGGACGATCACCTCATTGACTTGTGCCCTCGTATGGAAGACGCCTTGAAGTTCATCGCACATAACCCAACTGTGTTGATGGATCCTTTACCGCAAAACCAAAATATGAACTCAAGGACCGTGGACCCTCAAAGTGATTCTAGTGGGAGTCAAAAACCAACGAACACCGTAAGTGGCCATGGTTTCATCAACATGATGTCTTCCGAAAATGTTGTGACATGTGCTAATGATTATGGTATGTCGCAACTTGACCTAGGAAAATAACTTGCTCCACCCGAGAACTCTTTGCGTATTGAGAAACCTAGTGACAATCCTGAAGCTCCACCTCGCATTCCAAAGGGAGTCTTAAAGCATTCGGGGCACAATCCTAATGCTCGACCGCCTAGAACTATTCTGTTGTCAAGGACTTGGGCCATACTCCTTATGTGATGTCTACTTTAGAAGTTCTTTGGACTTTCCCTTCACAAAGGAAAGCCTTATTGTCTGCTCTTGGGACTGTTGATGGGATTTCTTCCACAACGATTAAATTTGAAACTCATGGAGTCTAGCCTCGCTTGCCTTACTACGTGTCTCTTTTAGTGCATGTAGAGTGTATGAACAACACCATCAAGTGCACAATGAATGATGAAGGCATTGCGGCTTCCGTGATGTCTTTAGCTTGTTGGAAGTGCTTGGGTTCTCCTACGTTGTCAAATTCTAGAACCATGTTGATTGCGTTTGATGGAAGATATTTTTGGCCGCATGGTATACTTCCTTCCCTTGAGGTCCAATTGGGGGGGAAGACCGTAGCGATCGAGGTTGAGGTGGTTGATGCACCACTCGACTATAATATTTTACTGGAATGTAACTAGATTTATAACATTAAAGTTGTCGCGTCGTCTCTCTCCTAGGTAGTTTGTTTTCCTTTGGATGGGAGGATTGTTACGATCGATCAGAAATATTTTGATAATTATGGTACGGAAGCATCGTTGGGAGCTACTATCCTGATCATTGATCATTCTTAGCCGGCAACTGAGAATGTTGGGGAAGGCATGTATCCTTCGTTGATGGGAAATTTTAATTGTCCTACACCCATTCTTATGATAGGATCTAGTCTTAGTAGAGCTTTGTCATCGTTCAGTTCAGTTCCTTTTCGAACTTCAAATATGGAGGATTCTTGGACTCTCCCTTCTCTGGGTACTTCGGATGAAGGCTCTCGATCTACCGAGATGGACATGTCGTTATCTATAGCTTTGATGGCTTATAAAGCTAATCTTGGTCATGTTTTAGATCCTAGTCCTTCCTCTTTGAAAACGAAGGAGGAGGACCCTTATGCACTACCTACTTGGGCGGTTGTGTCATCTCACTCCTATGACTGCTTTGATGACATTTTTCCAACGGATGAAGCTATTCTCGAAGCTATGTCTAGTTTAGAACAAACTTGGGGAGAGTTACATCATAGATATTATTTTCTTCCTAAGCTTGATCATGTAGAGTGTGATAACTATAGGGAGATTCTGAGCGAGAAAGTTGGTAGGCCCGTGGTCCCATTAGGCTCTCCTAGTGAGTATGCCGAAGGGAACATGGCCAACTTGTTACCTGCTATACCTATCAACATTTCTCTCATTCCTGGCAATATTTAGAATGTTTACATTGGGGCGGATTGTTCCCCCGATGAGATTGAAACATACACCAAGATTTTTAAATAATTCCGAGATGTTTTCACTTGGTCATAGGAGGAGATGCCAGGAATTGACCCTCACATTGTCAAACATGAAATTAAAACCTATATGGATGCTAAACCCGTTCGACAATGTTTGCGTGTGATGAATCCTAGGAAAGTACCAATTATTAAGGCATATATAGAGAATATTCTTAAGGTTGGCTTCCTCTATCCCGTTCCCTTGATTGAATGGGTGTCAAATCCCATTCCTATTGAAAAGAAGCAGGGAATGACCCGTGTATGCACTCGTTTTAGAGACCTGAACTGAGCCTGTCCTAACGATAACTTCCCCACACCATTTATTGATTAGATTGTGGATGAGTGTGCGGGGAGAGAGGTTTTCTCGTTTATGGATGGATTTTCAGGATATAATCATATCCAGATTAAACCCAAGGATCAACATAAAACTGCTTTCATTTTTCCATGGGGTACGTTTGCATATCAGAAAATTCTCTTCGGCCTTAAAAACACTGGAGCTACTTTTCAATGGGCTATGGAATTTGCATTTCATGACCTTAAAAGCACAATTGAAGTTTATCTTGATGACTTAGCTGCTCACTCTTGTTTGAGGGTGCGTCATCCTGATCATCTTTGCTTGGTTTTTGAAAGATGCCACCATTATCAAATTCGGTTAAATCCTCATAAGTGCATCTTTTGCATGATGGTAAGACACTTACTAGGGTTCATCATTTCCAAGGAGGGCATTAGAGTTGACCCTTTGAAGGTTGAGGAAATAATTCAATTTTATCCCCCACGTAATATTAGACATATTCAAATTTTGCAAGGGATGGTGAACTGCTAGCGAAGATTCGTGGTCAATTTTTCCAATTTGAATAAGGTTTTCATGTGCTTATTGAAGAAAGACACACCATTTATTTGGGATGAGTGAGCCCGAGAGTCTTTTGATGCTTTAAAGAAAGCATTGGCATCAACCCCTGTGCTTAGTCCACCTGAATATAGGCGTGACTTTTTGATATACGTGGCCGCGTCTCAAGAGACGATTGGTATGGTATTGGTTCAAGATGATGAGGAGCTCCAGGAGCATGTCATCTATTATCTTAGAAAAAACCTTATTGATGTGGAGCTTCATTACACTCATGTCGAGAAGCTATCCCTAGCTACCGTCCATGCGGTCCAACGTTTGAGGCATCATATCCTTCTTCGCCAAACTTTGGTTGTGGCTCACATTAATCCATTTCAATTTGTCCTCACCAGAAGGATGATAGGGGGGAGTATAATAAATGGATTTTGATATTGCAAGAATTTGACCTCGAGTTTGTTTTGGCGAAGTCAAAGAAGTCATTAATTTTTGCAGAGCTCATATCTGATTTTCCTAGTTTGGATGAAGGAGAGGTTCATGAGGAGTCTTTCGTTGATGAGAAAAATTTTCTCAGTTTGACTATGGACCCATGGTATGGGGACATTATCATTTATTTGAAAACTTTAAAGGTTCCTTCTCACCTCTCATGAGATGAGCATCGATGTCTACGTCATGTAGCGAATAATTACCTCATTGTTGATGACACTTTGTATCGTCGTGGGGTTGATTCCATTTTGCATCGGTGCTCAAACCATGAAGAGGATGAGTCTTTGTTGAATGATTGCCATGGTGGGGTGTATGGTGGTCATTTATTTGGGCTTTCTACAGCTCAAAATATTTTGAGATCGGGATATTTTTGGCCGTCCATCTTTAAGCATTGTGCTAATCCAGTCAAATGGTGCCACCCTTTCCAGGTGTTTGCATGGAACATATGCTCACATCCATCCCCTTTACATCTGATTATCACCGTCGATCCCTTCACTAAGTGGGGGGTTGATTTTATGGATTGAAACCTAGCTTCGGCTGGGGGGCATCATCACATTGTAGTGGTTGTTGATTATTTCATGAAATGGGAAGAGGCTATGCCCACAATCAAAGTCGATGGTGAGACAGCCGTGCATTTCGTATTCAATCATATTATCACCCAATTTGGTATCCCGAAGGAGCTTGTCACTGACCATGGCATGCACTTTCAAAATAAGATGATGGTTGAGTTGTCTTTGAAGCTAGGGTATAAGCAAGAGCACTCCTCTTCTTACTATCCTCAAGCGATTGGACAGGTTGAAGCAATGAATAAGTCACTAAAGTCCATTCTCCAACGAACCATCACGCAAAGCAAGACCAATTGGCATATCATGTTATATCCTACTTTGTGGGAATATTGAACCACATTTAAGACTACCACTAATTTTTCCCCATATCATTTGGTGCATGGGATGGAGTCGATTTTACCTATTGAATGCAAAATCCCTTCGTTGAAGCTAATCGTGGAACTTTTACCAGAGACTTCTACATTAGAGAAACATCTGGTCCACTTAGAGCAACTTGATGAGCAACATCGAGATGCTTAGTGGCTCTTGAGGTTAATAAGTAACACGTTAAATCCCAGTACGATAAGTCTATCCATCCTAGGAATTTTAGTGAAGGTGAATTGGTCCTCTTATGGGATAAAGCTAGCGAACTGTTAGGGGCATGGGAGTTCAAGCCTATGTAGTGTGGGCCTTATGTGGTTAAACAGGTATTAGAGAAAGCTGCTTACGATCTGGTGGATTATGAAGGGACAGCCTTGGCAGAGCCTAGAAATGGGATCTATCTCAAAAAATACTATGCGTAATTCTCAGTCAGGGCTGATACTTTGTATATTATCGTACAGTTTCATAGTTTAGTTTTGGTTCCCTTGTGGTGATCGATTTGGTTGACTTGCTTTCATTTGTTGTGGCAGATGTCGACAAAGTCTTTGGTATATGTAGGATTTGCTGATGGTACTAGCCTCCACACTCAAAAATCAGTTTCGACTGCTTGGGTGATTTATAATCCTACATGTCAGGTTTTGTCTTCATGAGGTGTATGTTTATGTCCTTCATCGAACAATAGTGCCAAGTATAGTGTTGTGATTGAGTTAATGTATGATTCCATTTTGCATGGTATTTGGTCTCTTGAGGCATGTCTTGACTTGTAGTTAGTGGTCTTACAGTTAAATGGTGTGTATCGTATTAGATATTTGACTTTATTACGAAGATTCTTGAGAGTAAGGTTGTTAGAACGACAGTTTGAGAACATTACATACATTCACATTCCAAGAAATTTTAATCAAGTTGTTGATTCATATGCAAATTACGTACTAGATTGGCATTTGTTACACAGACATTAAAGCATGCAACACACATTTACACATGTAAATATAAATAACATATCATCATAAGTCTTTTTCATTGAAATAGAATCCAAAACGTGGTGTCATAATACATAATGTCATAATACAAAATTGGGGCTTCCGAGCCACCAAAATATACTACACGGTCAACATAACAAAAAGTACATCTAGGATTTTAAGCCTGTGGAGGGTGTTAATCATGATAACACACGACAACTCTAGCTAACCGTTGGAATAAGCGAACCCATGCGTGTGGTACTCCCACCACCTATCGTTGCATGGCCTCAGGCAAGTCCTCGACTTGGGCCATGGGTACTCTATGTGTCAGCCTAATGAAGTTCGTATGGATGTTTTGGAGTGTACACTCCACATCTATACCTATGATGTCGTCACCCCTCCCCCTCCGACGATGATGAGGGAAACCGTCTGGCCATCTGGGACCAAAATTTGCGTATATATGACCAAGTATCAATATATGTCATCACACAAACATATGTATGTTTTATTTCATTATATCAAAAAACACAAACTTATTTAATAATTCAAAAACAAGATTGAGTCGGGATTGTTACCTATGTCTCCATATGCGGAACCCGGTGGGATGGGCATATCATGGTCTCCATGGAAGTCTATCCCCTCATAGGGGTAGTCATCTATGGAAATGATTTGCCTGCGCCACCAGAGAAGAAATATGCTAGGTAGGGTTGGCCACTCATCCCCCTCCTAGCCGCCACATCACATTCACCCAACGTAGCTGAGCTGGATCCCGAGCACTGTGAGGAGTCATCTCCACTCTTTGTCTTAGCCCCGATACACACTCAAATAAAATGGTAGTCAAGATGCTTGCAAAGCCGAAGTTTCTTACCCTTCCCATCTTGTAGTCTGGCTACTGTTGTTTCATGTTCCCCCGCAGTGAGGTAATCCAATCATATATAGTAGGCCTCATGCATTCCAATGCCTAGTACATCAATGGTATAGATTCCTTATGGAGGGATGCCATTCCTGCAATCCTGCCAAGTACTAATAGTATGGCCTTTAACCCTAGGTTCTGGACTGAGTTTGTCAAGATTTGACTCCCAACATTTTATGTATCAGAGAGGAAGTACACTACAAATTATTCCTCTATCGTGATGCCACCTCCTAACCCATGAGCTCATAGGTTGACTACTTCCCCTTTGCAGGAAAGTCTTGTAATGAAGTATATATCCTCAACCTCTAGGCTGAGGGGGATCCCATCTAGCTAGAATGTCTCCATATCAGGATCCCAATAGTCTACCAGCATTTGGAGTAGTCTTGGTTTTTCTCTCAAGCTACCAAGACGCTAGAATTTGTACAAACCACAAGCCCTCAAATATTGTTGGGCTAATAAATCACCTTGCACATCCCTGTCAACATCTTCATGCTCTCATTCACGACACTCAATAACCATCCTGCACAATAAATTTAGAGTTGTATTAGTCTTTTCCTTTAAAAATGTTAAACACGGCCTTACATGTGATTGTGTTGAAAACAGTTGCGTACATATGCGGGAATCGAAGGATTTTCCACATATGTCGAGCCCTATATGTGGAAATTAGTTGATTTTCCACAAGGGCCGAAACCACCTATTTTGGGGTGGCATAAAATAAAAAATTGACCATGAAAAATCAAAATAAAAGTTACTGAAATGAATGAGTATGGCATGAGGATTTACCTGATCCAAGTAGTTTGTGATTTTGTGGATCGTGGCTCCCAGAATTAGCTTTTTAAATTTTTGGTTCAAAAAAACTATGTGGGGTGAAATTCCAAATGGTATGATTTTTTTTCACTATTTTATAGAAAAAAATTTGAAATTTTTACCCATTTTTATATAGTTTGGACCGCTATTGACACTTTTGGACTGTTTGGCCTAATGTTTAATGTAAGGACCTGATTTGAGTGAATTTTGACTGATACTTTGACTCATTCATGCCTATCACAGGTATAATTTTGAACTGGCATATAGGTTAGGATTTCACATCTGCTTGCATTTATGCATTGCCTTATGAATGTTTCATCTTGACCTTAGGTACGAACCCACTTCATGATGTCACAAAACCTTCATACTGCTACTAGAAGTGACATTATGTGAGTGGTAGAGCTTTCCTATACATGAGCGCCCTAGTTAGATCTCGCTTTCATTTGGTGCCCATGCTGAGATTTCTCCTTTAGGTTTGGGGAGTCCCTTATAGCCCCGCCATGTCCTTGAGCAAGAGCTTCATACTCCTCTTGAACTTTATGCTAGCCTTTCCCCACACAGACTCCCTTGTATATCAAGTTGTAATTACATTTCATGAGTCTTTCTTTCCTTATTGAGCTTTACGCCGGCTCCCTGCTTCTGAATTATAAGACATGTAGCCCGAGCTTGTCTCAATCCTAGCCAAGCAGATCCTTTTACATATCCTTTGTAGCTTGATCACCCTTTACCGAGAGGATACCTTCCCCCGAGTGTCCTTTTCCTGCACATGCTTCCTTGTATTGAGCATAGGTATGTTCCACTGCTTGGAACTAGTTTTATTGCCTGCGCCACTCTTCTCCTCCTAGAAGTACACTATAAAGCACTTTTATTCTTTTTCAAGATTTTCAACATCTGAAAAAGTAAAAAAAAAACATAAAAAGTAGGATGGGAAATGATATTATCTTTGGAAACTATTGAGTCCTGCCTCCTTCGAATAGAGAACTGTATATCACATCCATTGGTTGGGTTGTTAGTTTGACTTTAGGAGCTGTACTCATTACTCTGAGTTTATCTCCACTAACTAGTTATGCTTCCAGTCCCTATGGAGCCTCTGTCGATGCCTCCTGTGTCATAGAGATATCCCATTTTGCATATCGATTCCATGTTACCTACCTTCAGTCACCATTCACCTTATGCTCTTGTCCGAAGGAAGTTGAATCCTGGGTCGTCCATTCCTCAGTTATATTGACTTTGCATGTCGGTCATTCCTGGTACAGTTACTGGTTCATGCACATCTTGTTCATTTGAGTTCTTCCACATTATCCAGCATTGTTGAGTACCTCGTGTTGGTTGATGGGGGATTCCTTAATGCCCTCCTTCCAGCAGATTCCATTCCATCGAATTTAGATAATTTATTCTAGAATAGGAGTCTAGAGTCCATTTGAGTGCCTTGAGACTTATAGTCATTAGTGGTAGGCTCTCTCACCATCGTTAGTTTTGGGAATACATCAATGTCCCCTGATCAATGGATTCTTTAAAGTGTTTGACCTAAACACATATATTCACACTTGTTAGATTGCACTCTGTACCTTGATTCCCATTATCATTCTCGGTGGGTTATCTCACATCTATTAATGGTATGCATCAATGACTGGTAATTAGACGATGGACTACTATGTTCGACCTCGACACATCTATTCACATAGTAGGGCATGTACTCATAACAATTTGTGTAGAAGACCTCCGATATCGGTGGCATTCCATATATGCTACCTCCTTGATCGTGCCAGTATTCATGAGATGTCATCTCTCGTGACCAGATTCCAGTGTATATCAGATATCTTCATCGATTATGGAGATCTTTATTCATTGTATATTGGATGTGGCGATGACCACACATGACATTTGTATATCATGCCTATTCATGGCCATTGTACTCTTATGTATCTGGGACTGCTATATGTATATTTGTAGTCATATGCAGAGATTGATCATTGTATTCTACTAATGAATAGCTTGTTCTTCCACCTGGGTCTTCACTACTCCACTTCTGGGATGGATATAATGTATTTCGGCCATCATGTTACCCCTTTGACCTCACACATTAGGGGGCATCTGTTATATCTGATTTTACCACACCTAGTTGATCACATATTTATGGCCTTCCATGTCCCTCTGCAAACTCCTTGGACCCCCTTTCCATATTATACTTTGATGTTCCAAGATTATCCCCCCAAAACACATGTTTATGCATATATGTGACTTTTAAAGCTATACTCACGTGTATATGCTGCTTTTGAGCCAAAACCCGCATACATCGAGAAATGTGTATAAAGCCAAAAAAATTTGGAGTTTTCCTCCTATAGTTTTGAATATCTCCACTCTTAGCCTTCCATATGCTTTGAGAATGCTCGGACTCGACCGTCCATTGCCTATTTGGAGTGCTATATATTGAGCCTCTTGGATACATTAGAGGAGGAGAAAATTGAGAGCAAGGAAACTATAGTCCATTGTTGCCTCACTTGTTATGCTTGAGTCTGCATCTCTTTGTCCCTTTGGAGCACACATTTCTACTCTTCCCAAGCTTTCCTTTTCTTTGTAAGCTTGCCATTGATAGATGGAGGATTGAAGTGGTGGAGGCCCAGGTGGAGGACTCGGTTTCTTGGGTTCGAAGAAGTGTTGGCAAAGGTTGTCACTATTGTATATTTATTTTTATTAATAGAAATATCCATTTCCTATCCAATACATGTGCATAAATATGAATATTGTATCCATGGATGTATTTATTTGCTTATACATTATTGATTATATATGCTAGAGTAGGCCTAACATTTGAATATATATCATGCTTGTCTTGTTTGTTATTGTTGAGAGTGAATTGGGAATACAAGAATTATTGGAAAATATCAACAGGGATCTACATCAATCGTCTAGAATAAGGTACGATTCATATCCCTTAGTGTTAGATGTATTTATTTCTCTTGCATATTGGAAAGGATTGATTTTTGGTATCATTCAGTCTGTTGTGGTACAACCCAATCCATAGGAAGTTTCTCTTCGTAACACGAAGTAAAACAAGTTCAATCACTCTCTACTTCGACATGTGTACATTATCGAGGTGATTCACACCTGGCTAGACTTCTCTAGATAAATTCATAGGGAGTAAGGAAACAATACCAGGAATTATGTGGAACCTGGTTGCTTCTGGTGCATCAATGGAAGTTTTCAAGGATTGAAAAATGTCTTGAGCACTTGCTCTGATACCATGTAAAATTAGCAAATACATAGGATCATCGGGCTAGATTGAACCTCACTGTGAAATAAGAATGAACGAGGAAGAAAAATTTCAGTGCTATAATGATCAAACAATCATGGTGAAATTATTCAGATAGGAGACAACAATTTGACAGCACAACCATAATTTGATAATCACTAATATGTATGTAATACATCCATGATACAATAAAAAGAATTTGAATCCTCTAGGAGTCATTCGAATTCCATGACTTGGACTGACTCTAGAGATCACTAACTGTGGAAAAATCACCACTAGAGGCTCACTAGTGTAATTTCGGACAACTAAAACACCTCACAATCAGTTAACTGAACAAGGTAAGTGGGAAAAGGTCCCCAATATCCTTAAATAATGCAAAGCTAGTGCTAGACTAACTGAAGATGAACTAATTCTGGCCCATCAGAGAATAAGTCAACACAGACTAGGCTGAACTGATGGAGGGGCTCCCATGACTCAATGGGTATTCCTAAAATATAGGGATTGGCCTCTAGAGCTCCTAAACTCATGTAGACTAGTGCAACAAGTGGTAGGTGGTCCCTAGATAACTTCTCCATGGCACTAACGAAGTGGCAATGTACTCCTAAACTAGGAAACTGACATTTAGACTATGGTGGACAAGAGAGGATTACAAATTAATCCTAACAATTTGATGCCAAAAATGTTCAAAGAATTGATGTAATTTTCCCATAAGGAGGTCGAAACTCCAGATATACCAAGATCTCTAGAATTAAACCAATAACCACCTTTGGTAACAACCCATCTTGGACATTGGATTTGACTGAGATTAGCTATGCCAATTCCTTCTATATGCTCAAGAATTTCCACTAGCAACTCATATTTTCCATTGTCTTCTATAAATGGATCAATTCCAATATGAACATTTTTACCATTGCCAATATCCGAAGAAGTCCACTTCCTTATCCAATGGAAATTTTTAATGAAACTTTTCCAAATAACTAAAGCATCTTTCTGATCAATCTCTGAAGATCTGAACCAATTAAAGAAAGAAACACCCTTAATATATTTTGAATTGATAACAATGCTCCACAAACCATTATAAAAAATGCAGTGCCACATACTCTTCATACACAGAGAAATATTGAATCCAACCAATTTTTTATGCCCCAACCTCCCAAAGATTTAGGCAATGTTATTTTTTCCCAAGACACTAAATGAAACTTTTTCTTAGAGCTTGAACCAGCTCAAAGAAAATGGGATTTTTTTAAATCTTATGATATTAATGGTAACTTTGGGAACCATAATCAACGAGAATTAGAAAACATGAATACTCATAAGAACCGTATGAATTAGAGTTAACCTTCCACTAAGAGAGAGAAATCTGTAAGCCCAATTATTTATTCTTTTTTCTATTTTCTTCACTAACCACACCCAATCTTGCACCCTATAATTATTTGGTTTCAACACATAATCGAGATATCTGAACACAACATCAATACTTTAAAATTTATACTGAAACAAATCTTTTAATTGGCATAAAACATCTTCAGAAACTTTATGTTGATAAATACACGATTTATCCAAAATGATATCCATACTAGATGCTGAGTAAAAAAGAGCTAAAATATCATAGAGAGTCTTCCATTCATTGATCTTAGTAGGTCCAAAAAAATCACATCATCAGCAAAAAGTAAATGTGTGATTTTAAGAGCAGAAGAATTTTTGATACATGAGAATTTTCCTTCCTGGAAATCTCTTGGAATCATCCCACTAAGTCCTTCTATTACTAGTAAGAAGAGTAAAGGGGATAATGTGCACCCCTGCCTTATCCCTCTTGTTCTTCCAAAGAAAATTGTTGCAGAACCATTAACCAACACATCAAATCTTGTTGAAGATACACAGGTAAGAATCCAGTTTGTAACTTCCATAGGTAAACCAATCTGAAGCAATAAAAGTCTCATAAATACCCAATTTACCTTGTCATAGGGTTTTGAAATATTCAACTTCATACAAAGAGCACTGTTATTTTTCATATTAGAAGTGTGAATACATTCTTGTGAGACACCAATAGCATCCAAGATCTATCAGTTTGATAGAAAGCCAAAGTGTTATTTGGAGATCACTTCTAAAATTTTTGGCTTAATCCTATCAACTATAAATGTTGTCACCATCTTGTAAATCAAGTTACACAATGCAATGGGTCTAAAATCAGATAAATAAACGTTTTTATCGTTTTAGGGATAAGAGCTATAAAATTAGAGTTTAGAGAGCCAGACATGAATGCCTCCGTCCTTCATATCTCAACCACATCCAATAATTTTTTCCCCATAATTCCAAACAAACAACTAAAAATCTCTATAGGCCAGCCATCTAGACCTAGGATTTTATCTTTTGCAAAAGAAGATAACACATTTTTTATTTCATCCAAAACTATAAGTTTCCCTATCTTATACCCTTCATCTCTAGATAAAACAAAAGGATAATGATTAATTACGTTCAATTGATTCCCAATATTAGCCCTTCCAGTATCTTTGAAGAGAAGACTGAAATATTCAACAACAACTTCTTTTATGCTTCTCTGTGAAGTAAGTCTATTCCTGGACAAATAATTTATGCCCCAAATAGTATTCTTATGTTTTATGTACGAAGCATACTTGTGAAAAAAAATTGTATTTCTATCTTCCCCTTCAATCCATATAGTCGCTGCTCTTTAAACGCCATACTTATTCCTCTTTTTTTAAGAGATCATCCTTCTTATTCTCTAGATCCATCAACCTGATCCTTTCTTAAAAGGAAAAAACCCAGTACAGTTTTCAAGAAGCTTCTCAAAAATTTGATTTTCAATCAAAACCAAAGATTTTCTATCTTTGAATTATTTCTTTTCAATCCAACCAACCACTTCCTTTTTAATTTTTTTGAGCTTATAGACCAAAATTTTCATTTTATTCAAATATTTTGTAATTGTTAAAGAATCCCAAAAATACCTTACCATTTGACAGAAAGACTCGTCCTTTAACCAAGATTTATTGAACTTGAAAGGATAATTTGTTGCAATCGATTTCTCTTTGAATTGAAGAACGACGAGGTAATGATATGAGATATTTGCCACTAAGTTCCATGAATGGTATCTAGAGTAGACATTTAACAAGTTCTTAGACATGAAAAAGCGATCTAAATGTTTCCCATCACCATCCATTCCCACTCTTTTATCTCTCTAGGTTGGTGATAATTTATTTGGAATAATGTCAATCAAATTATTCCTTTTGAATAAGTCTTGAAAAAATCTTGCCAACGAGTCTAGTGAAGAAACCATAGCCCAACTCTCATATGAAAACATAGTAAAATTTAGGTCTCCAATTATCACCAAAATTTTGAGCTTTAATATTCCATTATTTTCAATGTTTTCCCAAAAAAATTATGTTTTTGTAAGGTGCATAAATATTCAAATCTGTTCAAAACATGTGATTCTAACTTCAAGAAGAATGCCTGCACATGTTTTAAAATCTTTAAAATTGAATACCCTTGGATTCCAGATAACAAGAATACCTCTAGAATTACCTTCTGCGTCAACTATACAAACTTCCAAATCCTTCAAAATATTCAAAAAAAATTCACTGGTTTTTCTCCCTTAGTCATAGTTTCTTTTTTTTTTGTAATTAAGAGATTCAATTATAATACAGAAAATGTTACAAGGCATGGATGAACCACAGGTCGATGGAACTTGACCCACAGCCCAAAAAGGACCCGAATTACAAGTGTCTGTTACTGCTGACTAGACCATGCCTAAGATCGGGCTTAGAGGAGCTTGATCCTGCTTACAACCGAAAAAATGGTATCTTCCATCTCAAAATCTCAACTACCAAATCTACAAAAAAGAGCCACTACAGACTGAGAACAACAAGAGCCATTACGGCCTGCAGACCTTCAGAGTTTTTACAGACTTTTACATATTAAAAACAAAAAGGGCCATGACAGCCAGAAGACAAATCTGAAGTATAGTAAGAAAAACCAAAGCTAGGAAACCTTCAGAGTTCGACACGGGAGCGGCTCGACGCAAAAAATCCGACATTGAAGCAAGAAAACTCCCTCCACCAGCATCCATCAACTCCTGGCCTCCCAGGGAGGCTAAATTGCGGTGGCTGGTGAGTTTGTCGGTGTTTTCCCCAGGTTCGAGGAATCCTCCACAAGATTGGCTAGCAAATTATGTGTAATTTGCTCAAGCATGCGAAACCCCACTGCACATTCCTATTGGCCTCTTCAAATCATGGCCATAGCTTCACGAACGCCCTGGACCGTCTGAATCCTAGCTTGAGTATCACGAGCTAGCAGAATCCTTGCAGACCAGAATGAGTTAGGGAGTAGAGGGCCACCCATGATCGATTTGAACTCCCTAAGGAGATCGATCTCCAAAATAGCAATGTAAGCCTCGATCGCTGGAGGCGTTTCCGCCATATAATGGTATCCCCAATTAAAGGGAGTTGCGTTCGGCACACCCCTGTCATGGGGCATGGAGTGCTCCTGGGTTATCCCTGTGATTCAAACCCCGCGCTCTGGAATGAGCTCTTCACATCCATGGCATGGTGCAGACTCTCGGTCAGCCAGAGGATAACACCAGACAGGAGTTGAAAAACAAGGCTTCCAACAGATGAAAACAAATAAGGGTCGCCTCTGCCAACGACAACCTCCTATAGCCTACATCCTTCCCTCTCCTTAGTCCTACCATAATACCCTGCCCCTTACCATGCTCGAACCAATCTCTCATCATTTGTGGGCGATTCGCGATTGTAAGTTTAACATCATGCCAGATGATCTGGCCCTCAATAACATAGATCTTTTTAACATAATCAATGGCAAGTACAGTACCTACCCTTCTGAACTCTCTCGTTCCCATGAAACCTTCTTTAAGACTGCCTTCAAAATGCCTGAAAAGCCTCTCTTTCCTTCCATAATGAAGGTTTTCAGGATTAGGATCCATGTGCACCGTACCCGGGCTTTGCATAGGGCTAAGATAGTGGGATGAGAACCGTGTGGTTAGACAGACCTTACCATGCCCCAGTTGGCGAGCGGAAAATCCCTTGTCCTGCCTCGTATTGCAATTAGACTGAAGTGGGCCCTCCTTTAACGTCGACACGTCGTCGTCATTCCGCACCTCAGATCGAGGCCATCTGGCATTTTCATGTGGAATGTTGAGTGCTTTGTCTTGCATCCTCATCCACCAACTTATAGCCGTTGCTCCAGATTTGCTGGGTTTTCCTGTCATCCTCAGTTGTCTCTGCATGGAAAGAAAACTCGCTCTCCACTCTTGCGTTAGCCATGGTGTCCGCCACCCTATTCCCTTCCCTCTTGACATGCATTAATAGGAAAGATTCCTCTCCATTGAGGATATGCTTTAGGTCCTGTAACCTGCTCTCCCATCGCCAGTTTTTGGAAATTTGGGACATAAGGGTTCTTGGATATTGTTTGCGAGCCGTTGTTTATTATGATTTGGGAGTCACCTTCCACCATTAGAGGCATTTTCTTGGTTTTCCTTGCCCATATCAGGTCGTTTATCAGACCTTCTAGCTCCGCCATATTGTTCGTATTTGACCCAATAGAGCCCCAGAACAGATTGAGGATGGTTCCTTTTGAATTACGGATAACACCTCCATAACTAGCAGGGCCTAGATTTCCTTTGGCCACCCCGTCTATATTGAGTTTAAAGGTTCCTTCTGGAGGGGGGTTCCAGGACCGCAGGCTAGAGACTTGCACTGGGCGCGGGAAAACCATCGAATTATCAGGAGGTATTTCTGTGAACCAAAAAGCCTGCAGTATACTACGTTCATTGCTTTCCGCTGAAAATTCCTCCTACGTCCAAGATTGCAATGTTATAGTTTCTTTCATATGGGTTTCGATGGAGTTCCATATTTCTTCAAGTTTCCTTGCTTTATTCTCGAAGATCTATTTATTTCTAGTTTTCCATATTTCCCACATTGTGAAGCCAGGGAAAAGTTCCCACAACCGGTTCACTATTTTGTTTTTGAAGTTGTTGAGGGGCCATTCCACGATTGTGATATCAAGGTGTCCCCTGTGTATGTGATCTCTTTTGAAGATTGATGTCCCCTTCTCCCACACTGAATTAGCTATCCTGCACTCATCCAATAGATGATTGATAAATTCATTCTTTTCTTCACACATGGGGCATCGGGATGGCCCCTGAAATCCCCTGAATTGAAGGTTGTCCCAAGTTAGAATATGACACTTTATGACAAGCCAGCAGAAAATCGATATTTTGGGCCACCACCCTCCCTTCCATAATTTAATCCATTTGTCTTCTGGGGAAATGTGTAGGGTTTTCGTTAGCAGGCCTAGGGCTTCTTTTGGATTGAAGTTGTCATAGGTTGAGTACCCCCATCTTAGCTTGTCGGGGTCCTCACTCTTGGAGAACCTTTTCTTGGAAAGCTCTGCAATAAAATTTTCTATGTCTTCTCCGAGTGCCTTGTCTTGCCACCATCGCTTGTCCTTCCATCTTCTGATCCTTTGGTCTGAATTGTTGTTATCCCAGAACTCCACCACCTTTTCCATGGGATTGTTATGGAGGAAAGAGCGTAAGAGAGGAGTGTCTTCCCCATAGGCAATGGCTGGTTCTTAGTTTAGAGCTTCACTTGAAAATATTGCCGATTGGCCATCACGGACTTCCCAAAAGCTGTGTTTTTGAACCAGACCCCTGTTTTCTTGAGCGGTCTTCCATATGGAGGAACCTGGAATATCTTCGCCGAACCTAACGAGGGATTTTTTAGGCCAATGAGGTGCATTTTTCAAATGCCACAATTCTTCCCAGGGCTCGTCGCTATAGTTCACCCATCTCCACCAAATTTTTACGCTCATCACTTTATTATTATCCAAAGGGTCTTTGAGGCCCAACCCTCCCATGCCTTTCGGGGTGCATATGGTTTGCTAGTACACCAGAGGCCATTTTCTTTTATCTTTCGATCCCCCCAGAGAAAATTCTGCTGGATGTTCCTGATTTGTTTAATGATGGATTTTGGGGCAGCCAAGACATAGAAAATATACATGGGCATGGCCTGCAAGACTGATTTCACCAAGATGAGTCTGCTAGGGAAATTAAGAGCTCTGAAGGTCCATAGACTAAGATTTTTGTTAATTTTTTCTAACAGTTCTTTCCATGAGACTTGTTTGATAGTTGACTCAGCCATTGGAGCACCAAGATATTTCGAGGGGATGCTTCCTTCCAAAAAATCCAAGATCCTTAAGATGTTTCGCTTGGTGATCCTGTGGGTGTTGAAGAAATAGGTCTAAGATTTCTCCTTGTTTATTTCTAGGTCACTAGATTCAAGAAAAGTATTCAAACAGTCTTTGATTCCCCTGGCTTCTTGAACTGAAGATGGACCCATCAGCATATTGTCATGTACGAACTGTTGGTGGGTTTGGGGATCCATTCCTTCCGTTAGGGACAAGCCCTGGATTTTATTCCCTGCTCTCCTGTTCTTGAGAAGTCTTCCAAGTCCTTCAGCTGCAATAATGAAGATGAACGGGGAAAGAGGATCTCCCTGTCTTATTCCTCTGGTAGCATTGAAGGGCCTCGACGAAGATCCATTAACCAGAATAGAAAAAAAAGCAGAGGAGATCATGTTCATAATCCAGTTAATCCATTCATTTGCAAATCAAAAAGCTTTTAAAATGCCACCCAAAAATTTCCAGTTCAGTTTATCATAGGCCTTAGATAGGTTGAGTTTCAGAAGCATACCTGGGGTCCTGGTTGTTTTGAGTGAATGGATGGTTTCATGGACAAGAATTATGCCATCCAAATTTTGTCTGCCTTCCACAAAACCAGCTTGCTCCGGAGAAATAATAAGAGGAAGAATGGGTTTTAAACGGTTAGCTATAACCTTAGAGATGATTTTGTAGATAACATTGCATAGGGAAATTGGTCTAAGTTTTCCCGGGTCTTCAGTTCCTCTTTCTTTAGGAATGAGGGCCAGGAAAGTCGAATTGAGCGCTTTGAGAACACTCCCCGATTTCCGAGAGTCCTCCACCAAGTCCATGATTTCTTCTTTTAACCAATTCCAGCTAGCATGGAAAAAATTGGTGGTGAAACCATTTGTGCCTGACGCTTTGTCTTTGGCCATTTGGTTCACCGTTGTTTCTACTTCAGCCATCTCAATATATTTGCAGAGAATTTGATTGTGGTCCTCCATGATGAGCTTGGGGATGTGACTGAACACTTCTCTTTGAGCTTCATGCCTGTCCCTATCCAGTTCCTAAAGAAGATTAGCAAAGTGTGAGTATAAGGTGTTATCCAGATCTTCTTGGGATTCGACAATACTTCCATCCTCCTTCTTCAGTATATCCAACCTATTACCCTGTCTGTGTTGAATGGTTGCTTTATGGAAGAAACTGGTGTTGCGTTCCCCTTCTTGGAGCCATTTGATGTGTGACTTTTGGCTCCAGAAGACTTCTCCCTGTCTTTCTCTTAGATTGAAATCCTGCAAGAGGGTATTTTCCTGAAGTCTCAACTCCATAGTGTAACCACTGATCATAACTTGAGACTGTAGATGTTGTAACTTGATTTCTACAACTTGATTTTCTTGAAATATATTGCCATAGAATTACTTATTCCATTTTTTAATGCATTCTTTGAGGTGTTTTAGCTTCTATTAGAATTGAAACATGCACATTCCCCTAACTAGGGGAGAGTTCTCCCACCAGTCTTTGAGATTCTCCTGAAATTCTGGTTGGAGGAGCCAGAATTTTTCAAAACAAAAAGGTCTGTGGGGGTTAACGCTGACATTGTCCCATGCCAAAGTGATGGGCCAGTGATCCAACCCTACCATTGGAAGGACGACCACTCTAAGGGTGCCTCCAGCCATCATGACCGATTCTGAAAGCAGGAATCTGTCTAGTATGCAAGCGATTCCTCTGCCCCCTGATTGTTTATTATTCCAAGTGAAAAAACCATTGGAAGTTTTGGCATCGATCAGATCCAGATCAGAGATAGTGTTATTGAAAAGAGTACTTGTAGGGTTTAAGCTGCGAATACCTCCTTTTTTTCCCCTAGGTTTCTTATCAGGTTAAAGTCTCCTCCAATTATCCAAACCCTGTTCAGAACTATCATTTTAAGGTTAGAAAGAGACTCAATGAATTTTTGCTTCTGATCCACCTTCGACGGTCCGTAGACATTGGTGATGATTCCTCTGATTCTGGTTCCAAGAATGTGGAAATCAGTCGAAATAGAGCAATTGGTGGGAAAAAAACCTGACAAGGTCACCACTCGGGGATTCCAAATAATTCCCAGACCCCCTGTCGCACCTCTGGCAGCAATAGCAATCATTTCACCACCCTTCCACACTTTTTGGCCTAATTTCACTAAGTCTTCTCCTGAGCATTTAGTTTCTTGAAGGAAGACTATCCCTGAATTTTCCTTCTCAATTCTTCTTTTCAGAAGGTGCTTCTTGAGCGCGCTGTTACAACCTCTGATATTCCAGGTTGTAATCTGCATTAGGGGGGATTTGGTTGGAGGGGGATAGGGCTACATCTATGCTTGGATACTGCCCTGATGCAACCAATTGCTCTCTAATAGCTTTGATTCTCTGAACGTTGCTCGGTCTACCTCTTTTATCCTTCTTTGAATTTTTTCCTTTCCCCTATGTGACTTTGAGAGCTTCAGTCATGACTCCTAGGGTATTTGTATTCTTGGCTTGGATGATTGCTTTCTCTAAAAGAGAGACTTGTTGTGGGGGGATTGTTGCTGGATCTTTGTTAGAGCATGCAGCTTCAAGTCTATCCATATCTAGATCCCCTATTTCCATGTCCTCAGTAGCACCTTCCCCTGATCCTAGGTCTTTCTGAGGTTCCTCGAGACGTTTCATAGGAGAGCCATCTGGGGAGTCTGTCAGACCTGGATTCTTGTTATCTCCTTGTATATCTTTACTCTTTTCCCCTTCCTGTTTACTCGATAGTTTGTCTATCATGGATTCTGATGGTTCTTTGTCATTTATTGTTGCCTGGTCACCCTAAATGTTAGCGGAGTGATTATGAGTCTGCACCCTTTTATGAGCTTCCGGGCCCGATATCTTTCTGGCTTGCCTTTTCTTGTTTTGAATCTTGGTGAATCCTTCGACATCCTGAAGTTCTTGATATTTCTTACCTCCTTGTCTCTTATTTTGGGGACAGTCTCTGAATAGATTCCCATGTTCATGACATTTCCGACACCTGAATGGGATCTTCTCATAGTCAATAGCTTGAAACCAATCCTCGTCTTCCCATGTTAACTCTATTCCATCTGGTAGGTCTCTTGAAATGTCCAGGTAGATGCATGTCTTGGCATACGAAATGTATTTCCTCTGTCTTGTTTGTTCAGAGACTTTGATAAATGTCCCCAGAGATTTTCCTATGTCTATTAAGATTTCTTCCTTCCAGTATTCCGACGGCAGGGAGTGCATTCTAATCCATACTGGTGTGATGGTCAGATTTTCTTTATTCGGGTCAAACCTCTCCTTCCAAGGTCTCAAGAAGAGACCAACCGAGTTGAAGAAGTAGGGGCCATTCTCAAAGATTTTGGTTTTGTCCTCTTCGTTGAAAAAGATGATGGTGAAGAACCCTTTATCCCCCAATTGTAGATCATAGTGCCCTTGGGGTTTCCACGTAGAATTTATCCATCCTACCAGCATCTTTTCTGTGGGCTATAACCCCATGAATTTTCCTATGAGGCCCCTTTCCTTCATGTATTGAATTTCCTCCCTGACTCTGTCTCATGTGATCTGAAGTCTTGAGACCGTCTTGGACTTCGAGACACATTGTCATGTCCTTCTTGCATCTTGGTTAGTTGCCTCCTCTTTTCTTGTTCCACTGCCCCCTTCCGCATCCTTTGCAGTTGCCTAATTATTGAGTACCACTTTACCTTTGTCCTTTTCTGATTCCGCTTTGGTCATCTCTACCTCCACAGCTTTAGGCCTTCCACAGTCCCTCTCCCCCCGAGGAGGAGCAGGAACCATCTCGATACTAGCAGGTGTGCCTCCACCGACCTTCTCAGAAACCCCTTCAACTATTCACCGAACACTTGCAGAGCTCCACTTGAAAACATAGTATGTTAGTGTCCCCCTTAGTCATAGTTTCTTGAATCATATAGACATCATCTTAATTGTTTTCAATAAATCGTTTGAGGGACTGAAATTTAGGGCCTACCTCGAACCCCCTCGTGTTGAAAGAGATGCAAAACATTACGTAACCATCGCAGAGGGAATCGATGCTCTAAGTGCCCCAACAATCGAATTAGAGTTTTGCAAACTCCTCTTGGCAATTTTAATTCTATCAGAAACAAGAATATAACCCCCTTTTTGTTGGTCCAAGAATTCCTCTGACTCCAAACCCTTTCCCTTAGCTTGATTTCTTTGGTTTTTCTTTCTAATTGTCACATTCTGATAACGAATTGAATTGATAGGAACTTTATCTAAATTTTCCAAAGGTTTGTTTTCAGAAATTTAAAGTGGATTTTTTAAGGTTTCCCCTATTAAAACATGTTCCTTGTTGGAAGTAAGTCCATTTAACTCCAATTAGGGTATTTTTTAAGGATTCTAATATTATACTTAAGTATATTATTCTAGGCTATTGAAAAAAAACATGTTTGTAGATAGGTAGGCGAATATTAAATATGAAACATACAATTAACTCTGAAATTTGTAAATTTTGGCAAATATTATGATAAAAAAAACATATTTTATGTAAATATAGGTGACGTTAGAGAATAAAAATGACCAAAGAACAAATTTATTTTTAAAAAAAATCCAAAAATAGCCAATTGGTGAAATTTTTCCCCTAAAAATTACCTTGCCTCCAATCCCCTTATTAAAATCGAATCTTCCATTTTTCCTAGAGTTAAATATGGAAACCAGATTTGGAAACCTTTCTTCATAAACAAATATTGGCATATCATTTTGTACATAACCATTTAATGATTTTACCATTGTATTAACGACTTGTGATGGAGTTTTATTATACTCCAAATCCTTTTCAACTGATCCCTCCCCCAGGTTTTCAACCCCCATCGAAACCCTATCAGTGAAGGGCTCTTCATTACCAAAGTTTTTACCTAAAGGAAAAATATCCCTTCCTAAATTTAGAGATTTAAACTTGACCTACACATATAATCCTTCTCTACTAACTTTATAAACTGCAACTCTTTTGAAGAAAGATCTTAATAAGGAACAGGGGAATTTTCTGGTGACATACCTTTTCGTGTAGAACTTTCCTCTTCTCCATGATCGTCTGCTTGAACCATATCTATTTGAGAGGAAGATTCTTGAAAGTTGTTGATCGGCTTCTGCATTCTAGCTTGGCATCCCCCTTACCCCAAAATTCTTCATATTCTGACAATATCTTCTCAAGTGGCCCGTCCTTCTACAAGCCAAGCACCGGAAAGGAATTCCTTTATAATAAATTCACTACTCCAAAACCTTATCTCCCAACTTGATATTGAATTTTGTTGGAAGACCTTCCTTGGTATTGAATTCTACTAATACCCTTGCCATTCTTTTGTCTCCTTATTTGAGCATTTCACCGTTGACATAGATGAAAGAACCCAAATGATTAGCTAGGTTTTTAAAAATATCCTCTAACCATAACTTAATTGGAAGTCTAGGTAAAAGCATACACATATACCTTTTTGTGACCTTTTGATTTTGAGGGTTAAAATCCATTATCCATTTCCATAGCACAAGAGAACCATATCCTATAACACAAAACATATCAAGAATCCTTTGTGCATGTTCCTTTGTCAAGAAAATAAAAATGAACCAGCCATTTGTAAGCCAAATCACCTATGGCTTCTAATAAAAAAGGGGTTTCCAATTTTCCGATACCCAGTTTAACATCTCAACTTTGTTCATCTTCAAATACTCCAACCTTCCAACCAGATCCCTCTTTGCAAACCCTTCAACCTTGTTCAATGTGATATCTCGTCCAACAGTAAAATCCTCCACATTTTTCTTCACCTTGAATGCTTTGAGTTTTCTTCAACTACATGATTTTTCTCTTGATAATTTCATCTGAAAAAGAGCCCTCTTCGGGCTTCCAAGCTATGAATTAATTTGTATAGCTTCTCCAAAATCCTTTTCCAATATTTCCCTTTTTCCATAATCACCAACCTCCATAGAGTTCTCCCAACAATCACCAGTTTTGCTTGAAACCAACACATTAGGGTTTAAAGGATGTTCTGGATTATTCCTTTTACTGTAAACCGAAGAGTCCCCAAAATTGACCTTTCGAGCATCATGAACATTGTAGGCCCTACACTTGTCATCTGGATCGCTGCATAAGGATACACATGGAACTTTTTTCTGACACCTCGTCTAATTTCGAGGCTGCTGAAGGAATTGGGTTTCCAATGTGGTACTAAACCCTAGCTCCAATTTGTAGGGCTCAAAGTTTCTTTTCTTCTTTTTTTCGACATAGTTAAGACTTAAAAAAACACAACAAAAACAAACCTCAAATAAAAAACTTAAAAAATATGAAAAAACCCACCTACAAAATTCCCACTTGTTTTAATCTCAGTTGATACTAGACCATCTAGTTAAATGGCTTAACTCCAATATTGGACACTGAAAACTCCATGAAACTCTGGTTAGGGTTTTTCATATCCATCCTTATGAAATATGGATTCTATTGAATTGTATGAGATTATATGTCACATTTTAAATATATTAATTTGATTAAAATTACAAGAATCTAAATAGATATCAAAGATTAAAAAAATTAAAATTAAAACTCAAGAAATTTGATTCCTCTTTTTTTTTAATAAATTCAGCAATAGAATCAATTTACTCTAATATGAAGCATTGCAAAAACAATTTATAAACTCAATATTCTTTTTTTTAACATGAACGGTTATAGATTATATTAGAACACTGGTATAACCACAGAAAAAGATACAACGATAAGTCCATAATATATGCCTTAAAACATAAGCAAAATGGAACCTAGCAATGTTAATCCAACTTCTAACTTCCTGATAGACTACTAAGACTCCTATTTCTAGACATAAAACTGACCAAAGCTAACAAACCAAGAGAGAATTCCATAAATATTACATATTAAAAAATATTCACAGGACTTGACCGACCAGAATCAGTGTTCTTCACGACCACGAAATTGAGAGGTTTTTTCTTGTGACGCATTGGTGCCATTGCTCCTTTCCATGTCCAACTTCGAAACCTTCAACATCAACCGTTGAAACTTATCTCCAAATCATCTAACTGAGTCAGCATCGTCTATTCTGATTGGGAGATGGTGCCAACGAACCCTTCATGGATCTTAATCAAGTCTTTATCCAACATTTCAAAGTGACGAAATCCTTCCTCATCCAACCATGGAAAGAAACGCTTTTGGGCCTTGATAGACCTACAAATGTCCTAGAGTTCTTCTTCCAACGAAGGAGCCGAAGCAGCTGGTGTTGTCGATTTGGAACTAGAGTTCTTGACATTGTTAGAGAGCACGATAATTCGAAGAACAACAAAACCTTTGTTGAACTGAATACAATGCACAGTATAGAATCCCACCACCATTGGAGAATTTAAAGCATTCACTAAGCCCTTGCATTCATCATAATTTCCCATAATTCCCAACAACTTGTCTGAATCCATAACACGAACATAGAAATGAGACATATCAGGTGAATGACTTCAACACAGGAGGCTCTGAGCACGCTCTGAGCTGAACTACTCTCAAATACATCAACATCTCACGGGAGTGATGCCCCTTCTTGTACTATGGCCCATAAAACCAGGCCCACATGCATGATGCCATGAGCCCGCATGAGGGAGACCAAAACAAACTGTCGCCACATTGCTTGGGGATGCCACATGCCCGCTATAGCCCCCTTACGTGTGAGGTTGCACCTCCCTAATCCCTTGGTCCAATGGGATGGGATAGTAGGTGGTTTTTCCATTGAGATTTAGGGACCCTTTGCCCAAAGTGGCTATTTTTTTGTCGCATTGTATGCTTCATCATTTAGGCCTCTCAAAATATAAAAAACTCGATTCTTCGAAAGGAATTGATGAGTCTCTGAATTCTCCTAATTATCTAGCGCAACCTCACCTGTGACGGAAGGTAATTTGTAACCAAATCCTGGATGATAAGACGAGAATCCCCAAACACAATTAAATGCTTGATATCATGAATGAGCATTTGAGTTAGACCTTGCCACAGGGCAAGAGCTTCAACTATTTTTTTTGTGTCTTCTCTGATTCCCCATGAATAAGTGAGTTCAATTTGGTCCTCGGGATCAAGAAGAATCCCTCCCCCTCATGCCTCCCCTTATAAACTCAATATTCTTAATATTAATAACATTGCAAAAATAATTTATAAACTCAATATTCTTAATATTAATAAAATTGGTTGAAGACAAAAACATCTATATAATCTATCCTATCTTTTATTTTAAATTAATTCTTTAAAAAAAGCTATATTGCCATTAAATTTAATTTTTATTATTTTCTCATTAAAATTACATTATATAAATGCTTTAAAAACATTCAAATAAATAAATTGTCTTCACAAAAAAACAAAATGTCATACATTATATCAAGTTTTTCTTTATAATCCAAACTAAAATTGACTATAAAAAAAATTAGCAATCTCACCACCATATATCCTGTTTGTGTATATAACTACCAACTATCGTGCATGTACCAAAAAGGACTCTAATATACCACATAATATATATATATATAAAAGAGCCACGTGGTGGCAATGTCTCCGGACTCTAATATACCACATATATATATATATATATATATATATATATATATATGGAAGAGCTATTTGTATGCAACTTTTGACAATTGATGTAATTAAGTATGAATGGTTTAATTGTTATTTTGGTAAACGAGTAGATATATTGATGCATACATTTCAATCCTCTTGATATGAGGCAATGTTTATGTCAATTAAAAAATGTTAAAGATATACATTTTTTCGTTTCATTTCTTATATATTTTAATACCTAATATTTTCATCATGAACTCTTTACATGACAACCACTTACATGTGAAATAAAATCATGTGTCAAAATTATAGAATAAATAAAATAACATGAAATTTTAATTTTAAATTGTTACTTATACCATGTATCATGATAGTTTTCAATATCATGTATAATTACTAAAGATAGTTTCCAATATCATATGTATTTTTTCTTAAATTTAACATTAATTATAAACAAATATTTGTTGCTAGCTAATAATGTAATTAGCATTAGATCATAAATATTATAATATACCAACCTTAATAAATATGTGTTAAGAGTGAGTTTTTGGCCCATTGAAATCATCTTTCTTTATAATATATTATTAATCATTGAAAATCCCAGAAGATTTGTTGATTCTCCAATGGACAAATTTTTATTACATTGAGTTCCTCAATTTTAGCAATATTTTTTTTTATTCCTTTCATCTAAAATTATCCATAAACATTATTTGATATTCCTTCAAATATAAATTACCTCACTTACTTGCAAGCAATAAAAAAGGGAAATCCAAATGAATTGGATAGGGTAAATACCTTATGGAA
Source organism: Pseudotsuga menziesii (assembly GCA_001517045.1). Taxonomy (NCBI): domain Eukaryota; kingdom Viridiplantae; phylum Streptophyta; class Pinopsida; order Pinales; family Pinaceae; genus Pseudotsuga; species Pseudotsuga menziesii. The sequence continues at coordinate 569,646 of LPNX010113788.1, forward strand.
TTCAATTGTGTTGATTAATATGAAACACAAATGAAAATGTGTTTTTATTATGTAGTAAACAAAAAATAAATATTGAAAACAAAAACAAATTGTAACTAAAATATATTTCTTACTAATAATATTCTCAAAGGCAATTTTCATTTTCCATAAATGAGATGTTATTCTTCATGGTATTTTGTCATCGTTAGCTTCTTTCTCATTAAATACATTATTTTTTATAGTATGATACCTATGGTTTCTAGGGATGAAATATGTGTTCTTATCATACACCTCATTTCATAAACTTTTTAAATGTCTAAATGTTGTCATGGGACCACATAAGGAACATGCATATTTACAAAAAAATGTTTATAAAGCTTGAAAGCCATAAAATAATGTTAATAGAACTACAAAAATATTTGAAACATAGAATAGTGATTTATAACACTTGTATTTCATTGCAAACTTGGATACTTAATTTTTGGGAGGTTTTAACTTGTTTAACTTCTTTGTAAGTTAAGATTATAAATTATTCAATCCTAATATTTATAACTCTTGTACTTAATAATACTAATTCTAGTATTGACTCTAAATTTCAATGTTTATTATATGGGAGACAACTAAACATTGTGTTTAACTTATAAAAGTCAAACAATGTAAGAATCAAATCATTCAATGTCAAAGCAATATTTATAAGAATAACTTATTTTAAACATATTTTATAATTATATAAATTAAAAAATCCAAATCTCAAAACATAATTCATGGTAAAATATATGAACATTTTTATGATCCAATCCAACCATAAATAGTTCTAAAAATGTTGCTAAACTAACCAAGAAACTTTAAGCTTGAGCATAATGAAATGAATCTTTAAATCCACACATAAAGAGAGACATAAAGTAATCATGTTGATTCATTAAAGCACAATAGTACATTGTTAATTTGAAATGGTGCTAGGCCATATAAATGGACTCCGGTGACATCATTAATCATACATCACAATGGGAATAATCCCTTTACTTGACTAAAGCAAGGTTATATTAAAATATAAATGCATTTTTTGAAACTTCCAAAATGTTTTAGAAGTAAAGTATTCCTATAATCAATGCTAACAATCTCGTCCACTTCTAATATTTTAAGATATTAATGCTTATGCATGTAATAATTTAATTTTCTAACATTAAACCTTCCATACAATTTATCATTGTATTGTAAATTTCCACAAACACTCTAATGGTAGATGATTGATAAATGTAAATCCACTCACATAAGTGAAGCCACTTGAAGTAATGGATTTATAAAGGGAAAAGGATTGAAGTAGATTATAAATTCTCAAAAAAAACAGCACATAAACACATATCAAATCCATCTAATAATATATTAAAAGAAAGTTTTTTGTTTTATCAATCAATGTTATTATAATGATTTTTTTAATTTTTTAATTATTCATAACCATGAAGAATAACATAAAAATAGTTTTTCTATAAACTTTATATTTTATTAATAACCATAAAAATAATAATAAAAATAAAATATTTTATCTTAACAATAAATTATTAAATTTATATTTCTCCTTTATACCTATGTTAATTAGTTACTTTAATTGTTTTTTTATAATATTTGAATGGTTTTCTACTTTATATATGATCATCTTTTACATAACCTATTTACTTATGTTACTTATTTCATTTTTTTTTAAGATATAGTGTTATTTTTCTCTTATTTTTTAGTTTAATTTTCATAATTATTTTAACTTTTAACTTTACATTATAAATACAATTTAACTTGTATATTATTATATAAACTTTATCACATTTCAATTCATGCTTTTTAAGCTGTTTATTATTATATAGAAATTATCACATTTCTCAATCAATGCATTTTAAATTGTTTATTATTTTTTGAAAAATTATCACATTTCAATGAATCCGTACAGAACTTTGCCAAAATAGATGAAACCATAACAACAAATGATCTTTTGCCACTAACTTGCAAAATAGAATGAAAGATTTTACTTAATTCACACATAGATAGTTCAAACAGTGAGAAAGCTTTAAGAAATCTACGCCATAGCATTGCTGGTTTAATTTCAAATTTAAAACCTAAAATATCACTACTTGTCTTCTCATGCAAAGACATAATGAACATTAATAAGAACTATGCTAGAGTTATAATATTCCTCAAGTTCCTTGAAGCATTGATGACAATGCTAAAGTATCACAATGATTCTCATTTCAGAGTAAAACAATACAAAAAATCATTTTCAACCTACATTAGCTTCACGTTCCTTGTAAGGAACTTTTTCTTTCTCAAAAGCCATTTTTTTTAGAATACATGATTATATTGAACTAAAAGAGTGGCATCTAACTAAGGGTAGAAAGAACGATACTTTGTAACAAAGGGAAAAGGACGTGATTCATACCAACAAAGGGAAAAGGATGTGGCGCTTTCTCCTTGATTCATACCAACTCTCGGATTTTGTTTCCCATTCTTCCCTGCTTAACAAAATATATCAAGACAAGTAACCACAGAACTAGCTTGACAAGAAAATTCAAAATATCAATGAAATAATTTAAATCGACATATAAGTTAGAAAAGATGGACCTGGCATTAGTCCACTTCAAGCTCCAGCCAGAAAATTGAACAAAAACTGTTGAAGAAGAAAATACCTTTACACAAGCATATGCATGAATCCTTTCAACAAGATATTCAAAGCTTTCAATACAACGAAAATCCCAGTATGTTTCCTTAGCTATAAACAGTTTTCCATCACAACGCCTAATAGCCGCAGTATCCACGACATAGCAGAAAAAACATTCTTTATATTACTTATATCATTACATTTAATCCGTTCCATGTTGGCCATAAACTCCTTCCACAATGCAAACTTGCAGAATGAATGCTTTAATTATCTCCTCCACACACCATATGACAGTAGAGGAAATCAATAAAACGAAGTCGAATAAAATAGGTTTTCTTCGAACAACACATTTCAAGCAATGCGATTTGACTCGCAAAAATACATTAAATTCAACAACTAAATCCTTCGATGCATAATCTCTTCCTACAAAAGCAATATTAAATAGCATGTACCAAATATTCCAACTCAACCAACACTACCAACAATGCTGATTCCCTCTCATCACAAAGCCCCTGGAACACAAAAACCTAAATACCACTTTAATACCACTTTATTAAATTAAAAATTTAAAAATTACATTCTACTATGCTCCAACATTAGAAATTGAAAAATAAAAATCTTGCCTAAATATGTGTGGGACATAGCCCCAAGAGTTAGCTCAATCGGTTGAGCACCCGTCGCTAGGCCTCTCGGTATAGAGGTCACGGGTTCAACTCTCATTGACGCCCTTGGGGTTAGGCATGAAGTGTGCCGAAGGTGTGAGGCCCCTTCGGGTGGGCCCACCTGATTTATTTCCGTGGACGTAGCCCGTCGGTCAAGCCGGCGCATGAACCACATTGAAAAAAAAATGTGTGGAACATTATAAATTATGGTTTTTCTTTATTTTTTATATTTTTTAATAAATTTATATTAAAAAATACTCGAGATAATCCTACCTTTGCCAAATATGTGTGGGACATTATAAATTATGGTTTTTCTTCATTTTTTTTAATATATTTTTAAGAAATTTATGTTAAAATATAATCAAATTTTTATAATATGAATTAACAAATAATATTATATTTTTAATAAATTTATATTAAAAAATACTCAAATTTTTATAATATAAATTAACAAACAATATAAAATAAAATTTATGATCTTTTATCTTTATATTTTTCAATAAATTTATATTTAAAAATGAGATATATCATTCCTTGATGAAGGCATAAAATATAGAATTCAAAAAGATGTATAAAATATAGAATACAAAATTGAATATTGTTACATACTTTTAGAGCTATTCATTATACGGAAAACCTCATTTAGGACCATGAATTTGAACATGCTTATTACCATATTAATGATTTTAGATCCTATTCAATCAAAGGAGTTCTCGAAATTGGGGGGTGGCCATTTTGGCCATTATATTGGCGAAGTGGCCATTTTGTGCTTCAACTTATCCAGACTTCCTTGACAGTCTTTGTTCCACTCGAATTTGGCGTCCTTCTTCAACAGCTTCTCCATTGGGGCACTTATCTCCACATACCCTCTTATGAATTTTCTATAATATCTAGTATGTCCCAATGTGGATCTGAGTTGTGTGATCGATGTGGGCGGTGGTAGGTCCAGAATGATTGCCACCTTCATGAGATCGACCAGGATCTCGTCGCGACATACTACATGGCCCAGAAGTACACCAAACAGTGCACAAAATATGCATTTTCTAAAATTCAGCGCAATTTGATACTTGAGACACCTTTCCACCATCATGCGCAAATTATCAATATGGTCTCTCACTAGAATAAAGAACGTCCAGTCATCAAAATATACTTCAAGAAACTTATGAATGAAATCTTTAAAAGAAGAAACTACTATTCTAGAGAAAATAGCTGGGGCATTTTTAAGGCCAAAGGGAATTACCTTGTATTGGTAGCATCCCCATTCCATTACAAAGGTTGTCTTGTGGCATTCTTCTTACGCAATTCTGACTTGATGGTAGCCCAAGAATCCGTCTATGAATGAGTACATTTCTTGTCCACCGACACTCTCCAAGACTTCATCTGTAAATGGTGTTGGGAATGGATCATGTAAGAAGGCATCGTTTAGCTTCCTAAGGTAGACATAGATCCTGACCTCACCTATCGCCTTTTTATCTTGAATCACTATGGGGTTTATCCACTCTGACTCTTCAAAAGGTTCAATGATTCCTGCTTCCAACATGTGATCCAATCCTGCTTTCACTTTTTCTTTATATCCTGGATTTAGTCTATACAGGTGTTGTTTTACCGGTCTTGCGTTGGGTCTGAGCGGAATTTTCATTTCACCCAAATCTCCTACTATCCCCTTCATTTCCTTGAATTTCATCGGGAATAGGTCCTGGAACTCATGTAATAGATCAGTGATTTTGGCTACTATTTATTTGTCCCAATAGTCTCCAATGTTAGCAAATTTTGGGTTGTCCTCTGACCCAATGTTAACTTTCTTGATCTTTAGCGGCTTGATGAACTGCTCACTAGAAATGCCGCTTCCTTCTACTGCACGTGATCCTTCTGAATTCAGAATATTGATGTTAGTCGGATCATCCTCTGGGTCTCCGGAGAGGTTATAGCATGTCATCCAATGTTGAACTGTCTCACAGCATCGGTGGGAATGCGTAGTGCAGGGTTGAGAATATGCAACCTCCAGTGGGATCTCCGTGAATATCTTCTCCTTAATAGTCTTTAGCGCAATATCAATTGTTGGTTGCTCGTCTGCAAACTGGAATGTGTATATGAAATTCTACACAACCTTTTCCCATTCCCTTATTTCTTGGCGCATCTCCATAGATGCATACTAGCCTCTGGCTTCCATTTCGAGAGTATGGATGAAGTGGTGAACCCACTCCTAGTGCGGGTAGTTCGAGAATGATGCAGAACACTACTCCAAGTGTTCAATAGGGTCTGATAGCCCCGTATACCTTTGTGTCACAGTTGTGACCTCATCTCCTAACCTTACTTCCAGTAGTCGTCTACACTGTGACCATTCAGTTATCGAGATTTTGTGCATACCCCACCATCACGCTGGTGTATCTTTTAGCGCAAATTCCAACACAGATAGTCACTATGACTTTGTTACTAATTATTCAAACTCAGTTAAGAATGTTTCCAAGTTAGGCAGTCCTTCATATGTAGGCAGTGGTCATGACTGAGTTCCCACTTGTCGAACAGACTTAGTTATCGTCAGATATACTTAGTTATAGAGACTTCATGTAATCGGTTATGCCATTTCTCAAGTGCCTCTCCTAAGTCTGATGTACATGAACTCGCACATCTCCAGCTCAGGTTACCATCCTGTTGAGGCCCGGAAATTCGCGGGCGGCAACAGTAAGGGATTCTCCCCAATCAACGTTCCCAACTAGCCCGTTGATTGTTTGGTGTAGGGAATCCGTCCGGTTTGCGGCCCAGCTACCGTAGGTCAAGCAACAAAAATAAGACTTTACCGATTGCGGCTCGACCCACCAAGTTTTTGCATTTTGACTTAAAGAAATGATATGCAAGTGCCTAACTAGATGCAGAGTGATCAAGATCCAGGGAATGGTCACAAAGTGATGCACAGGTTCTTACCTCTCGTCTTGCGCTCGTGAGCAACCAAACCAGATACAAAATAAAATAAGCTAACTATCTACACTATCCCTAGGGAGCAAGGTTATCATTTTGGGTGAGCAATGCATTTTCACATACATAAAGAAAAATCACAGGTAGCTGATACTTCTTCTAGAGGACATGAACACTTAAAGATATTCAAATAACCAGGTAGCCGATCATTTTATAACAACATCTATTACTCACAGTGAAAAATATCCAGAAATTACTGAAGAACATTTGGCAAGAACGTAGGTTTAGAATATCGAAAACTCTTACAGTAAATGAAACACAGCTGAAAATGAAATAGTTCCTCTTCAACATTATTCATTTAGTTTGCATTGATACATTTCGCTTTTCACTCTCTCCGACAGGCAAAAATTGCAGTTCCTATGCAAAACGAAGTAGTTCATCTTACAAGCAAAACCAATACAAAGTTTTCTAGGGAAAAATCCCTTTCTAAGTGTCTCGTCCCTCTATTTAAACTATAATTACAGAGCGTTTTCTTTTCCAGACCCATGGTCCTTCGGTTTCCCAAACTCTACACATTCCGGTCTTTTGTCATTATGTGATCATGACAAATTGGTAACTAATCCGTTTCTGGAATCGCGCCTCTATAGCTCCCGACTTCATCCTCCATTTGCCTCTTTTTAGTCATACTTCTGCCAAATGGGTTAATCTTTCTTCCTGTCGTGACAAATTGACCGGTTGCTTGTATACTGCTTGCATTCAAGTTAAGAGCATGATTCAAACGACAAATATCATCAATTAACCAATCCACAAGGAAATGGCCGAGAGAAACTCCTACTGGCCTGGCAATATTCTATGGTCACCGGCAGGAAAAACAAGTCGACGATCAGAGAGAAACGAGTTCGGGAGCCCGGGGAAATAGCCAGCCGCAATGTCAGGTGATGTTTAAGTCGCAGCCAAGTGAAACGCGGGCGGGAGACATCATAAGTCGGAAGTCGGGCGGTTTTAGCTTCGGAAGCCGGAAGACTTTAGCAGTCGCAACGACGGAGGGGGAGAGCTAGGGGACACGCGGAATGGATGGGCAACTGAGTCAGACGTCGGAAGAGACACAGATCGAAAATTGACTATTTCCTCCCAGCCGCAATGGCGGGCAAGCAGAAACTACGGACCCGCGATTTACAGTTAACATACATTGGGCGTCGGACGGTTTAGGAGATCGGACGGAAGAAAAGTCTCAGGGCCGCAACGGCAAAAGGGTGGAAACTTCGCAGCCCCCGATCCAGCAGTAAAATAGGCCCACTTACAGGGAAACTCAAGTATTTGAGAAATGCTAAGGGTCGGCTGTAACCAAAGTCGTTTTTCTTCACAGGATGCACTGAAGAACAACGAATTTACTTCTCTTAGACCACATATTCACGACTCGAACCAAAGATGAAAAAAGCACACATAGAATACTGACATCCACCTTCAGAGAAACGAAAGAAAACACGCTCAAGGAGCTAAAAAGTTCAACGATCAAGCCATACAAAAATAATGAGGAGGGGCCCAGAAACTTAAGTAAAATAAATTCGGGGAGAACCGTTGTGGTAGCAACACATCCACAGCAGGATTAATGTAACCCTCCTTAAGGGCAGTAAAGATGTTATCAAGGTGATCACCTTTCCCTTCAATGGATACTGGTTCAACATATCTCTGTCCTTCCAGTGGATCAAGGGGTGCAAATACCCTCATCTCCTCATCTTCAAATAATAGGATCCTTCTTTTGAAGTTTATAATGGTTTTATTTCCCATTGCCCAATCAATCCCCATTAGCATGAGATCTTTGGGTTAGTATCATCTACTATATTGATGACCTCGAAGTCCGCAAAAGTTTGCAATTCTTCAATATCCACTTGGACCTGACTCAAACTACCAATGGGTAGGACCTTTTCCTGGTTAGCAAGCCTTAATTGAATTGGGTACCATTCTAGGGGCGGCTTTCCCATTATTTCCCACGTCTGGTGTGTTAAAATGTTAACATCAGATGCCAAGTCAAGGATGATATAGTCCATGTCATAATCACCAATTTGCATAGACATCCAGAGTTCATGTCCCATTTTGAACTTTGTCTTGGCACTGTTAACCTTCTTCGTTGGCTGGTCTTCCTCTGAAAGCATTTCTATAAGCGCTTCCAACTTTGCAAGTGCATCCTTGTCCTGGATTAGCGCCAAACAACTTGACAAGAATGGTTTGAGCTTACTAACCTTATCTGCACTCTTACTTGCAGTCTGTTGTTTGAATATCTTCTGGAATCTCTCAAGCATATCCTTCACTTGGCCTGAGGTGGATGGTTGTTCCATTCCTACGAAATTTGGGCGTACATCCATGAATATGCACTTCTTCTTTTGAACATCAAGTGGTGCTTTCTTTTGCATGGCAGGTTGTACCTGTGGTTGTGCTTGCGTTGCAGGCTCTACCTGCGTATATTGATATGTACTCGTCGCAACACCTCCCCTTGTTACCACATCTACACTTGTTTCTCATGGTTCTGTGACTATCATTATGTATGTTTGCATTAACATTTGGGTTGGGAGAATTTGGTGCAGGATTTGGTGCTATGTTAGCTGCTCAAACCATATGGGCTTTCCATCTAGTGATAAGTTGCAGACATTGCTCCACATTGTTCTCTTGTTTGCAATATGAGCAAGTCTTTGCAGGTTCGGGGCAGTCTCTAGCAAAGTGGCCCTATACTCCACAATTGTAGCATACCACAGGCCCTCTTCCTTGGCCAAATCCTCCTCCTCCTCGGCCCCTGTAATTGCCACCCCCCCTCAAATGAGGTTGTGGTAGTTGTGGCAAGTATTGTGGTTGCTGATACTGCTGTTGATATTGGTTATATGAGGCCACATTTTGAAACTGCAGCGCCATCTAAAACTACTACGCAAGTTAAAACTGAGGCACAGCCTGAAACTGCTACGCAACTTGAAACTGAGGTGCAGATTGGAACTGAGCCTGTGCATGTTCAATCTTTATTTTCTCCTCAGTCTTCATAAGATATGCATCTACCATTTTCTCTCTCATAAGTTGGTAGGCCCTATAATGTTTTTCATCATGGCCTATAGATCTACAAAATTTACAATACAAACTAGCTGGGGTACATACTATCTTGGGCAGGAACATGCAATCTACGTCGCAGTGTCCCCTTGTCTGGCATATGTTGCACCAGGGAAGCCCCTCGATACTCAATGGGTTTGGAGCACCAGACGAGATGTATTTCATGTAATCCAGACAGTCATCTTTGGTATGTCCATTGTCCCAACATTGCATACACTAGAGGTATTCCTGCACCTCTTTTCCTCTTTTTATGTCCTGGAGTTGAATTATCATATAAGCTAGTTTTGGCTGAATCTATATCATTCCTATGGCACTAGAGTCTAATAGGTGAATCCTCTAGCTTCATTTCCAATTCCAGTGCCTCTATTTTCGTCGCAATCTTTTGCTGCATGAGTGGTCCCCTAATGTTGTGTAGTAGTGCAACAATAAAACACTCTTTATGTTGCACGTCTGACATCTAGAAGCTTACTTTAGCCATTAGTGTTTTGAACTGCTAATCAAAGTCACATACTATTTCTTTCGGTGCCTATTTAATCTCCTTGATCTCGGTTATACATTGGGACTCATATTGTGTCTTTCCGAATTCTAAGATCATTGCGCGTCGAATCTCCTCAAGAGTCCTTTGCGGATGCCCCAGTGGTACTACACAGTACTTCATATACCAATCTAATGGGCGGCATTGGGGTTTTTCACTGGATTCCCTAGATTTGGTGGATTTACTGGGGTCACTTATGGGCCTCCTTGCACACCCTGACACTAGGACTACTAGTGTTCACAAGTGGTTTAGGTGAGGAAATTCTAGGTCTCACTTCAGGGGATCTTCTTGGAATGTCATAGTCACGTCCTGTCCTTGGAATTTCTGTAGACTCTTCTGATTCTTCTCTCTTAGAAATTGGGCTATACTCCTCCTATTCATTGCAGGACCCTTTGTCTAGGTGTGACTCACATCCATATTCACCTTCCCTGGGCAGGCTATAATCCCTCCTGCCTCCTACTACCTTCCTCCTCTTTCCTGACTGAAACCTCCTTCCACTTCTTAAGAATCCAGTGTCCAACTCATCTTCTGAGCTTCTTGAGAACATTTATTCTTACTATCTTCCATATTACTCCTAAATTTTACACAGCATATCCCCTTCACGGACTGCGCGAATCAATCACTGAGTTGTAAAATACCCTTTTCGTAAAGGAGCATTTTAATCCATAGGTTTATAGACATAAGGTACCTTCCTTGAGGTCATTTGAAAAAATGTCTCTCTGCCTCACTATACGAGGTTTTCGCTTCAACAACGAACTCAGTAACATATCCTTCTAATATTCTATCAATCCAAAAATCAACAGCTCTAGAAATAGGGTTACTTACTTGCGCTACTTCTTGTGTTTAACTAGTTGGTCCACTCGGTTACTCTTCTTCTTTGGAAGTTAGTCTATCGGGTTTCTAAATTTGACATCCATTCTTGCAAGATAATGGGAAAATCTATGAAAAAAATTTCATGGATATCCGAATATAGATATCACTGTAACCAGTTCTAAAGGATCAGCTGTGAACCCTTGCTTTCCTTTTGCGTAAATAGAATCATCTTTGACTCCAGCCAATCCTCGACTTCACTCTTGGTTGGGTGCCACAACATTTCCCTCATCTTGATGAAAAGGGTCCCGAAAATGGAACCATTTGTTAGCCACCTCGCGTAACCCAGTTTCTGCATAGCCCATCAACCCAACAAACACCCAAGATACCGGCTCGACAGGGCAAGCCCCGTCGGCAACACCCGCAAAGCAGGCATAGTCTCACCTGATATATCTCTTCAATGGGTAACCTTCGGAACGATGTTTCTGCGATTCGTCGAGGGATTATAGTCCCTTGGCATGTGGCCAAGGAGCTCAACCAAGTCACGAGGATGGAGTCATTTACGCCGAACTGTAGCGCACACCGTGCATATATTTTATTAACTACTAACGATGCGACACAGATTTAGACTTAGTACTTTAAACATAACAGATTATAAAGTGAGCTAACAGACATGCATAATATAATAGACGTGCAACAATGATTGCACCGTAAACATAAACTAATATTTAGAAGCATCGCATAATAACCTATTCATGCATTCAGACTTCTATTGACAGTATGAAATTCATTCAACCATGACAGGACTTGCATCATAAGCATAAACATAAACACAAACAAAAACAACCATACACATTTAATCATCATCACACAGGAGAGTTCACGTGGAAACCCATCCCAAAAAAAACACAAGGCGCTCTTCATCTGGCATGAGAAATATATGGCGCTTTTAGCTTGTGTTTGACTGCAGACTGTCTTAGATATATATTTATGTTCAGACTCTCTCTTGCTCTCATGCTCTCTGTCTTATTTCTATTAACTACTGCTACCATCTACTGATCTGCACATGGGCTGGATCGACTTCTCTAGCATCTGCACCTCTTTAGCAGAGCTTCTCTTCTACTGCACTACCTTCGACTACATCCTGCAGACATCTGACTAATCTACCACTCAGATATCACAACTTCGCTTTGCTCCTTCAGATATCTTCCCACCACTAACCAATCAAAAGCAACTAAAGAGTAAAAACAACAACCAACATAAAAGCAACCCTCTAACTATTGAATCCCTCCTATTTATACTATTTTACATGACCACCCAAGGTCGACTAAATACAAGCATTCCATTAACTGTCACCATCGGCCACCCCAAGCTACAGCTGTGGTGATCATTACTTGAAACGAGGCACTAACGACCTTACTTACAACATGTGTTCACTCGTGTGGAATCCGTCGACTTAAGCCGACTTCAACACCCATGTTCATCCTATCGCTTTTGGCCGTTATTCTGCAATTGTGCTACTATTTTACCATGCACCATATTCCTTCCGCACAGTTTCCCTTTTCCATGCAGGTGACATATTTTGTGCATATTCCTTCTTCTACGTAGTTTTCTTTGTTCGCGTAGATTTCCACTTCTGCGCAGATTTCTTCTATTCCTGCTGCGTGCTTCCTTTTCCTTGTCTGTGCTTGTGCGATGGATTAATTCTTGCGCATTTATTCGTTTGTTCTTATTTCTTGCATGCTTTCCCTAGGCCCAACACCTCCATCAACATGATCCATGATATTGATTAGTTGAATCATCTACAACTAAATGTAGATATAGAACGCACTTGGTGCCATCCCTATCGTTTGTGAGGACTCATCGTAGAACATCCATACCACACAGGTTAGGATCACTTCCAAGTGAGTGTTATACTACAGTATCTACACTTACGTGAAGGAACACTCTTCCAAGAAAGAGTATTATCTGTAGAGTAGATCTCAACCACATACACAATGTTGGCCCATCGTAGAACATCCATACCACATAGGTTAGGACCACTCCCAAGTGAGTGTTATACTACAACATCTGTGAGGACTCATCATAGAGAATTCATACCAAAACGTTAAGGACCACTCCTAAGCGAGTGTTATATGGAATCTACATATGAATGTAGGCATACTCTCCATACAAGAGTATAGTCTACAAACCAGATCTAGACTGCATACAAAATGTCATTCCTGTCATCTGTGAGCACTCATCGTAGAGAATTCATACCACAAAGGTTAGTACCACTTTTGAGCGAGTGTTATTCTATAGTACCCACAACTGAATGTGGGTACTCTCCATGCGAAAGAAACACATCCAGGGCCATCCTTAGCTAGTAAGGACCACTCTCATGAATAGAGTGTTATACCTTCCATCCTCAATAGAGGATACTATCGTCCAAAAATAATTGTGGTTACTCTCCATGTGAGAGTAATATCAGCAGGGCCATCCTTAGCTAGTAAGGACCACTCTCATGAACAAAGTGGTATACCTTCCATCCTCAAGAGAGGATACTATCGTCCATAAATCACTATCATCCATCATCGATGCCAGTCTCATGACTACTCCCCCTTTCCTGGGAAGTTTGATATTATCAAATTGCTCCCCCTTTGTCCGAGGAGGGTTCATGTCTTCAACCTGATATTCCTTTTCAAAGAAGGTCCATATATCATCTGTAGTCCCATCATTATTCCTCCTTGCAAGGAAAGTCCTTCCGAACTACACCAAGCTTCTCACAGAAATATTCAAACTTCACTCAACATAGAGGCTTGGTCAGTACATCAGCAACTTGCTCATAGGTACTCACATACTGGAGCTTGATAGATCCCTTTTGTACCATATCCCTTATATAAACATATCGAATTTCTATGTGCTTTGATTTGTCATGGAACACCAGATTCTTTGTCATCTTTATACAACTCTGGCTATCATGGAGAATTATTGTGGTGTCCAACTCCATTTCAAATAATCCTGACATCAGCTTCCGATGACGCATTGCTTCACAACAAGCGGAGAAAGATGCAATGTACTTTACTTCAGCCGAAGAGGAAACCCCCCAGTACAGATCCTTAAAAGGGAGAAGAATCAGTTTGAAGATCAGTGAAGGAGAGATCCTTTTCATAATGTTGTACTAGAGGAAGAACCAGAGTTCATTCAGGAAGAAGGAGAGACTGAAGACAACATCAACTACATGGAGGATGAAGTTGGCTATTATTTTTTGACACAGGAAGAATATGAGGAAGCCTTAATGGATGAGAAGATCAGTGAAGAAGCAATATATCAGACAGATGATCAAGGAGGTTATAATCTGAGGTCTAAGATGATTGCTCCCCCTAAGAATAATGATGTTCCTACAAAGCAGCTTGCTGCTCCAGCTAAAAAGGTTATTGTTCCACCAAAGAAGATGGTTGTCATTCCTAAATAGCTGCCAAAGCCAGTACATTCTTCAACCCTTGATCTGGTCCAACTCAAAGATCCATTACAAGAGGTAAGGTTTCTTGATAAATTGCATTATTCTTTAAATCTTGAGTCAGAGATTTAGAAATTGAATATCCCTTTCCCATTAATAGAGCTAATGAAAAATGATGCATTCAAATATTCAATACTGAAGTCCCTTCAATCGAAGATACATATAGACACTTACTTTGTCAATTTGCAAGATGATAAACCTATTGTAACCCTAGGACCTATGATTGAAGAGCTAAATGATTCTTTCCCACCTTTCTACATATCTTTGAATATCCATGATAAAGTCCTTCATAACTGTTTGTTGGACTCAGGAGCTTCCCATAACCTAATGCCAAAAGCTTTGATGGATGAGCTTGGCCTTAGCATTACAAAACCCTACCATTGATTTGTTCTCCTTTGAATCCAGAAAGGTCAAGTGCTTGGGCCTCATCAAAGGCCTTGTTGTAAACCTATCTTAGCTACCCTCCAAAAGCATGGTGATGGACATTGTAGTGGCTGATATCCCTCATAAACTTGGTCTCTTACTATCTCGATCATGGAGGAAAAGGCTGGGTGGTACCCTTCAGATGGACCTTACATATGCTACAATCCCAATGTTTGGAGGGGAGACCAAGAGGCTTTACAGAGATAATCATCTTGCCTACATCATAAACAATGAAAAGAATTCAGTGAACCACCCTATCTATTCAGTAGACACTGATTTTGGGTCATGCATTCTACAAATAGATGATTCTCAGTAAATACCAGTCCAGCTTACTAATCCCATCTGTCAGCAGCCCGAAGAAGTGACCACATCAGTATGGAACATGTATTTTGATGGGGCTAGCACTCAAGCATCAGCAAGTGTAGGTGTAGTGTTGATCACTCCATCCAAAGAGACTATTCATCTGTCTTATAAGCTTGATTTTAAAACCAATAACAATATAACAGAATATGAAGCCTTGCTGTTAGGAGTGAAAGCTGCCAAAGAAATGGGGATCATGTGCATGAAAATATTTGATGCAGACCTTATTATATAGCAGGTCAACAACACATTTCAAGCAAAGAATGTCAGATTGAAGGATTATAGGGATGAGGTATGGAAACTCAGAGACTCCTTCATGTTTTCTGAACTATCATATATACCTAGGGCTATGAATCACCTGGCTGATTCCCTTGTTGTCTCAGCAAGTCTGTTTGTTCCCCCTTTACCTCCTAGGCTCAACTATGATATTCAAGTCAAGTACAGACCTTCCCTACCTGATAATGTGAAATTTTGGAAGGTGTTTGAGAATGATGATGAGATTAGTAAATTCCTTCAGGTAGTAGATGAATTCTCTGATATGCATATAGATCAAGAAAACCTGAACATGGAAGAATCCCAGTAGCTCAAGTTGAAAGATAAAGTAGCTGATCAGAATATTAATCAATTACCCAGCAATTATATACCTCGGGGTATGGTACCCTTGGAAGAGCTATTTGATCATAATGATATTCCCCTCAAGCCTACCAAAAAGGAGCAAGACCCTACTGTCCAAGAACAAAACATAGGTAGCCAAAGTCATACAAAAATTATAAATCTGTCCACTGAGTTGACTGCTGATTAGAGGTCCAAATTTTGTGGCCTGATAAAATAATTTTCTGATATCTTTGCCTGGGAGTACAATGACTTGAAAACCTATGACACCAATATTATCCAAAACATGATTTCCCTAGAGAAGGACACCATCCCTTTCAAACAGAAGCTGAGATCCATCAGTCCTCTCCTACTACCTGTAATTGAAAAAGAAACCCATAAGCTCCTCAAAGCCAAAATCATAATTCCCCTTAGGTCTTTCAAATGGATTGCAAAATTAATAGTGGTAAGGAAGAAGAATGGGGAGATTAGGTTATGTGTGGATTTCAGAAATCTAAACAAGTTCTCCAAAAAAGACAACTATCCACTACCCAAGATGGAACAATTGTTGCAAAGAGTCTCAGGGGCTAGTATTATGTCATTTTTGGATGGTTTCTCTGGATACAACCAAGTTGTTGTGCACCTTGATGACTAAGAGAAGACTTCTTTTACGAATCCCTGGGGAACTTTCATGTATGCCAAAATGCTATTTGGACTGATGAATGCTGGGGCCACTTTTTAGAGATACATGGACCTAGCTTTTGTAGGATTGAAAGACAAATTTGTGCTTATATACCTGGATGATCTCACTATTTACTCTCACAGCCATCATGAACATTTGCAGCACTTGAGGAGGGTGTTTCTGAAGTGTAGGAAATTTGGGATATCACTCAACCCTAAGAAGTCCCAATTTGCACTCAGTGAGGGGAAACTCCTAGGTCACATAGTCTCAGCTGAAGGTGTGAATATTGATCCTGTTAGGGTTGAGGCAATCCAGAAGTTGTCCATACCTAGGTCAAAGAGGGATATTCATTCCTTTCTGGGTAAGATAAACTTCGTCAGGAGGTTCATCCCTAACTTTTCTAAGTTGGTACAACACATAACATATATGTTGAAAAAGGATGCAGAAATCAAATGGATTGATAAGACAAGAAGCTCTTTTGAAGACATCAAGAAGGCTATCATGGAAGCTCCCACTCTAATTAGTCTGGACTATACCAAGGGTTTCTACATCTTCTCCTTTTCATCCTATGACATAGTGGTAGCTGTACTATTACAAAAAGATGATGAAGGTCTTGTTCAACCAATTGCATTTTTCAGCAAGAAATTGAGGGATGCTGAAATAAAGTATGATCCCATTGAGAAGTAGGCTTATGCTCTCATCAAGTCATTGAAAACTTTCAGGATTTACATTCTACATGCAAAAGGCCTTGCCTATGTCCCTTCAGCTGCTATAAAGGATGTGTTGACTTAGCCTGACATTGATGGAAAGAGAGAAAAATGGATTTCCAAGCTTATTGAGTTTGACATAGAGGTGAAGCCCACCAAGCTGGTGAAAGGAAAAGGTCTTGCCAAACTCATGGATAAATAAAACTGTGAACTTTTGGGAATAAATTTCACTTGTGTAAATTCAACAAATTTGCAAACTGAAGTAGCAGCAGAAGTAGTTTAGGATCAGAATGACATTCAACAAATAGCTGAAAACTTATCTTTGTGTGAGTGGTACTCAGGTATTATTCATTTCCTGCAAAAATTAGAAGTTCCTCCTGGTCTCACTCCAAATCAAGCACGAGCCCTTAAACTGAATTCGGTTAAATTTTGTGTAATTGATAAACTGCTATATTGGGAAGATCTGTCTGGTGTTTTGTTGAGATGTCTGATAAGGAAGAATCAGTTCAATTCATGCATCACTTTCATTCAAGCACATGTGGAGGCCATCATTACTGGAAGACCACAACTCACAAGATTGTGAGGGCTAGGTACTATTGGCCTGTCCTTTTTGTTGATGTGTGTACCTTTGTGAGAACATGTGACCAGTGCCAAATATTCATAGGGAGGAAACAAATCAGATCCTTGCCCCTTAGACCTATTGTAGTGAATGGTCCTTTCCAACAATGGGGTCTGGATTTCATAGGTGAAATAAATCCCTCATCCAATGGACAACATAAATGGATCCGAGTAGCCATAGACTACTTCACCAAGTGGACAGAGGCAGCACCCACCAAGAATGCAACTCACTAGGTCATCATGAAGTTTTTATTTGAGAATATCTTTATCAGGTTTGGTTGCGCAGTAAGGCTAGTAATTGATAATGCACTAGCTTTTAAATTTGAGACATTGGTTAACATGTGTGAGTCAATGGGCATTCAGCTGGTGCATTCCACATCTTATTGCCCTCAAGGCAATGGCCTGGCTGAATCATCCAACGAAAGCCTAGTAAGGATCATTAGAAAGCTATTGGAGACAAATCAGAAAAGATGGGATTCTAAGTTGAAGTTTTCTTTATGGGATGATAGGGTAATAGACAAAAGATCTATAGGGACTTCTCCCTTCAAATTAGTTTATGGCATTGAGGCCATTTTTCCCACTCAGCTAATTCTGGTAGTAGAAAATTTCCTCCAGGAGGAGCAAGATGAACCAAATGGTATGGTGAGGAGGACGATGGATTTGGTGGATTTGTAGCAAGTCAGGGAACAAGTGATAGGAAAGTCAAAATCTCATCAACAGAAGATCAAGGTCATGTTTAACAAAGGGGAAAAAATGGACAACTTTCAGGTTGGAGATTGGGTCCTCAAGTGGGATACTGTTACACAGGACAAGGGAAAACATGGAAAGTTTGACTCTTTGTGGATTGGCCCTTTTGTGATAGCTCAGAAACAACAGAAAAACACCTTCAAATTGCAAAACTTGGAAGGGGAGGAGGTGCTTGATGGCCCAGTAAATGGGCGATTTCTGAAACTCTATTTTATCTGAGGCTCTAAGGCCTTGTTATTGTAAAATATTAGTTAGTAGGTTGTTTTTGCTTACAAAATAAACTCCATGCCCAATGGAACATTAGATGATTGTTTTAAATTCTTTAGTTGTTTTCCAGGAAAGGCATTTTGGTCTGGGGTTCTTGGGACCTCACAGGGAGGTTCCCATCCTCAAGTAGGAGCCAGATGTTATCTCCCAAAATAAATTTATTTTTCAATAAGTTCACTCAGAAGATTTATTTTTGATATGATGAAGATTGCAAGTCATATTATGAAATATTTTAAGGTGACTAACAAATTGAGGATTTCTAGTATTTTGATATCTGACAAAATTGAAAGTTTTAGCTTTCGGTGGCTTAGGCGTGTTAGGGTACACAGGGTACTCCCAAAGGACCGAACACCAAGAATAACCGCTTCACACAAACAGATCACAGATCAATACACCAATGTTTGTCACGTGGT